>DWLR01003283.1:0-13775 GCA_018246295.1 Papilio alexanor hazarajatica | reverse complement strand
AGGATATAGAATAGTATTTATTACAAAAAATTAAGGAGGGTAAAAAATATCATTACATTATAAATGCGAATGTTTGGATGGACGTTTATCACCACGTAACTCCACACCAGCTGAACAGATCTGGACGAAATTTGGCACAGAGATAGATTAGAGTCTAGAACATCACTTAGGCTTTTGTCCTGAACAAATGTACGGTTTACGCGGAACGTTTTTCGCCCAGATATATGTTTACATATACATAGATACATCAATATTGAATTCCACACGGACGAAGTCGCGGGCAACAGCTAGTCTCTACTAAAAACCCAATATCAACGACCAATGACGACAACGAAACAAGAGGCCTAACGAGACATAAAACTAGAAAACAAGTGCGCTGGGTTGTCTAAATGTCTCAGATGCCGATCTCAACGTCGAGTTTTATTTTTCGTACAGCTCCTGTATGTGCAACTTTGATTTAATTGAAAAGACCTTAACCACCTTTGGGACTAAATAATGTTGCATTTTTAAATTGATAATATTATGCTTAACTGACTTATACAGTATTTTGCAAATATCTTTCTTAGGTTTATTTATATAATTGTAATCAATGGTTTAATTATTATTAAGTATTTTTTTAATTATCTAATAGCATTAGTTACAATATGGTCCAACGCGACGCGATGAGTTGACGGTTCTCTTCTGCAACAAAATAAACCTTGTTTACTGCGTATAGTTATTATTCACTAGGAGACCATTTACATAAATATTCTATTTTATTCGACAGATTCTGCAAGGGTTTTCCTTGCATGTGAAGGCCGGCGAGTGCGTAGCGCTGGTGGGGTCGTCAGGTTGCGGCAAGAGCACCATCCTGCAGTTACTGCAACGGCTCTACGACCCACATCGCGGCATCGTCAGGCTAGATGGCGTCGACGTTAGAACGCTCAACCTGGGATGGCTCAGGTCACACCTAGGTACACTAGCAACTGTGTGACGTAAACTTCTTACATAGAAAGTTAATAAAATCGATAATAATCATATAATCATATATTAAATATCTTTATGCTTATTTCAAAAACTTTAACGTTTCTTGACATAGTGAAAATTGCAAATATTTTTTTCTGTTAGAATAAATATGTTGGAAATTTTTTATTTTTAAATCATTGATTTAATTGAACCATGTTATAGTTTGGAAACTATAATTATAATTAAAACAATATAAGATGTAAACGTTTGCGGCAGGCGTGGTGGGGCAAGAGCCGGTACTGTTCCGCGGCAGCATCTATGACAACATCACCATCGGCGTGCCAGGCGCGACGACTGCGGACGTGCAACAAGCGGCCGAGATGGCCTACGCGCACGACTTCATCTCGCGCCTGCCCAACGTGAGTGGACTCCCTCCGCCGCCCGCTTCACCCAAGCCTAAGGCATTAGATTCGATCATATCTCGGCAATAATCGTACAACGGTTATCCATTTACAATGAGCAACCTCTGTCTGACACTTATTCTTCAGATCGATTATATTATATATGTGAGAGACGTGTGAAGACGGTGTATATGGTCCGGCAGGGTTACGACACTGTGATAGGCGAACGCGGCGCGTCGCTGTCGGGCGGCCAGAAGCAGCGCATCGCGATAGCGCGCGCGCTGTTACGCCGGCCTGCTGTGCTGCTGCTCGATGAAGCGACGTCTGCGCTGGACCCGCGTTCCGAGCGCGCCGTGCAGGCTGCGCTCGACCGCGCCAGCGCCGGCCGCACCACGCTCGTCGTCTCACACAGGTCGCCACACGCCACGTGCCCCACATCAATAACAAACCAATAGACGCAACACAACTTTTGACGACGAAATGACCATACTTAAAATAGCTTTCAAAACTTTTACGAAAAACAAACATATGAAAACAACCGTAAGAAATTTCGGTCGCTATAATAATCTTTTCGAATGCATGAAAATGGATTGCACAAGAAAGAGGGAAAATGAAGGAATGAAATGGTCCTCAGGATACATTCTTAGCACAGAATGTAGAATTATTATTAAATACTTGCCAGTGCCGCTCTAATGATGCCTCTCTACTCGTGCAGCGATCGCTGCCGGCGTCTGCCCTTCCGCTTTTTTCGTAACTTATATTTATTTTGTAATTATTACGTAAAGGCGATTATCAAAAAAAATTTCTTTATGCAGGCTGTCGACAATTGTGAACGCCGACCGCATCATTTGCATGGACCGCGGAGTCATCGTGGAGCAGGGCACGCATAAAGAGCTCATGGAAGCTAAAGGTTCTCGGCTCCTACCGCTCACTGACATATTTATATTTCTGTATATCGTCCGGAAAGAGCGAGGTCGATACCGCTATCTCCGTTTCCACCCATTCCTCCTTGTATTTTCTTACTTCGATTGACATAAATAGTGGCCAATCAACTTTTCCCCAGCTCTTTATCGTAGCAGATGTTTATGGGTAGCGGAAACCGCAAGATTATTTCAAAATTCAAGTTCTCTTCGATTCCGGTGATGGGCTCGAACGCGTCGCGCTATTTTGTACTTATAGCCATCAAACATTAAATTAAATTTCAATTTGCCAGGTTTCTATTACAAATTAGTGACTACGAGCAGCGACAACAAGGAGCCGGACGTCATAGAGAGCGTGCCGGAGGAACCGCGGGGAGAGGGCATGCCCGCGGAGCTGCCCGTCGCCGCCGAGCAGAGAGCCCGGCCGCACAGGCCTCCGCACAGGCATCATTCTGTCAAACAAGGTGAATGGTCCGATCTTCCAACAGCTGCTGCTGCTGTGGGTTCCACCGCAATTAAAGAAATTATTAGCAATTTTAATTTTTAATTATTATAAGAGCAATTCTTGTCTTACCACGGAACGGTATTGAGTTTTACTTATCTTGCACCGGTACATCCAATGCTAGAAATTCCATGCTAAAGAATAAGTTGTTGTTCAGCGGAACTGGAGGAGCGGATGAGCACGCGCAGTTCTGTTGGCTCGGCGGCGTCCGGCGCACTCGCCGGGCCGCTCGGCGACCACACGCACACTTACGACGATGAAGAAGTAAGTGCAATAAACATTATTCGTTACTAGCTGTTGCCCTCGACTTCGTCCGTGTGGAATTCAAAATTGATGTATGTATATACATCAATACATATATCTGGGTGAAAAACGTTCCGCGGAAACAGTACATTTTTCCAGGATAAAATCCCTATCTCTGTGCCAAATTTTGTCTAGATCAGTTCAGATGGTGTGGAGTTACGTGGTGACAAACGTCCACCCAAACATTCGCATTTATAATGTAATGATATTTTTTACCCTCCTTAATTTTTTGTAATAAATACTATTCTATATCCTTCCCAGCCCACCTTAATGAAAATATGTGTACTAAGTTTAATGATGATCGGTTAATTAGGTTTTACGACACCCTCCCCCACTTATACCCCTTTAATCCTTTTTTCCGTAATAAAATGTAGCATATTTCATTTCCTACCTAACTTATGATTCAGTTCTTCTTCTTAAATTAAGTATTACCTAAAATAAATAAATAAAATAAATAACCATTTTATTGCCAGAAAAAAACCACAAACGCAACCTGGCAAAATGCATAACAAAAAAGAGACAGTTATCTTGAATTAAGCCCATTCTTGCCGTCGACTAATAGATTTAAGGCGCCCGTGAAGGAAGTGAAATTTAAGTTTCAATTTAATCACTGCCAAAATGTCACCTAAAATCTTAGGACGCCCTTAAAGATATGGACTCGATATTTGTGCTTTTAGAGCTAAGTGACGGTTCAGATGTAGCATTATTATACAATTCATTAAATACTAGTAAAATTTTACTTAAATCGCCACATACTTTTAGTGTGACGGAATTCTTTTTACCCAATATGTGACAGTAAAAAAAGAACACATTTTGAAAATACTGATAATCTGTGTGAATATTAATTTTTAAATTTACCAAATCCTATTTTTTATTATTTAATGACATCTAGTGATCTAACAAAGCAACATTGTAAAAAATTTAAAAGTTAATTTTACTGCTAATTATAACGCGGTAATTTTTAACCCGCTTTGTAATAAACACGCACTCCCGTACAACCGAAGCATCCAGCCTAAGTAGAACCATGATCAGCCAAACGTATTTGACAACACAGATCGAATCTCAAGTTACATTGGAATCTCAAAATGTCAATTTTTAACTTTGTAAAATCCTTGGACCATCGTCATTTTATAGATTATCATATATAGTAAACTAAAGTTTCATCGCAATAAAAATAGTCATTTTATTACATTTTTTCTGAAGAAATGTTTAACGTAACTCTTTAAATTAATATAACTTTTTTATTTACCTACATTGCACCGATTTAGATAAAATAAAAACTTAATGTAACGATTGAAGCTACGTGGCCGTACGAGGGACGAAGTTTCGCGAGAACCGTACGGTTGTGGAATGCCAACCCTCTAGATGATATGGATGGTATTTG
Source organism: Papilio alexanor hazarajatica (assembly GCA_018246295.1). Lineage (NCBI taxonomy): Eukaryota > Metazoa > Arthropoda > Insecta > Lepidoptera > Papilionidae > Papilio > Papilio alexanor. Next base: position 9,320 of record DWLR01003283.1, on the reverse strand, counting down.
GCGCTCTGTCGGCTCCTGCGATGAATAAACTCCGCGGCAGAAATTGTTCCAAACAATTCTTCGGAACACTGCCCATGGTAAATGCGGTAAAATATGCAAAGGGAACTGACGTCCCTTCGCAAGGCCGAAGGATCAAGCCGATTAGTAAGAGCTCGGTCGTTGACGATTCGAGTCGCTCTCCGTTGTATTCGGTCAAATGGAAGAAGCTATTATTGTGGGACTCCAGCCCAGAGATGCGAGCAGTATTCTATGTGAGGCCGCACTTGCGCCTTATACAGCTGAAGGTGGTGACCTGGCCAGAAATATAACTTCGCTCTGCTGAGCACACCAAGCTTTTTGGAGGCCAGCTTAACCTTAGCTTCCAATGGACCACGAAACTGAACGTTAACAACGCCGAGAATACTAATACAGGCTGAGGCACCCAGGAGCGTGCTCTGGAAGTGCAGATTTACGACGAAGGGTTATTTCTAAGCGGTACACGTTTTTTGGGGTTAATTGGACAAGGTTTTGTCGACCCCAGTCCGAGACCCCACCCAGTAAGCTCTCAAGTACAGGCACAAGTTTATGCCGGCTTTCATTGACGATGGCCTGAGAACTATTAGCACGGGCCGAATACAACGCGTCACCCGTGCTATTGTCTGCATAGCAATTGATGCTGCTAATTTGTAGCATGTCATTGATATGCAGAAGAAACACCAGCGTTTATAGGTTTCGGATCTGAGCATGCACTGTCGACAACGACCTCGACACATTTATGGCACATTTCGACTCGACCACGAGTTGAAATGTGCCATAATTGCCACGCTTGGCTCCTGCCAAACGTAGAAATTATGGCCATTAATTTTCGCAGCTTAAGTACCGTACTAAGAAAAGGACGCTGCTGCCCGTCCTTCGGTGGTATTTACATCCAGACTCAAGACAAGCAGACATGTTCATGCACACAAATGTTTGTCCTGTGTGGGAATCGAACCCACGACCTGCGGTATGAAAGGCAAACATCTTACCAACCGCACCAACCGGTCTGTTTCTTGCTTACTGGGACAATTCTCGCGCCAGCACTAATTCCCCTCCCTCCCTAGTTCGTAGTCTTCGAGGCTTCTTTATATTACGTTTGTATTTGTAGTAAAATCCGCACGCAGTCTGAATAGTATGCGACCTTTCAGAACTGAGATGATCGAGTGGTCCTCCATCGCGAAAAACTATTAACGTATGTTCGAATAATTTCTCTTGTTGAATATGTTTTTTTTTAATGTATATCGTGTATGTTTTGATACAGCAAGTGAAGCCGGTGACCGACTGGCAGATCCTGCAACTGAACCGGCCAGAGTGGGCGGCCCTGCTGGTGGGCTCGCTGGCGGCGGTCGTGCAGGGCGCCTGCTTCCCCATTATGGCCTGGCTCGTGGGCGTGGCTGCTGGGGTCAGTATCGCACACACTCACACGCAGACTCCCGGTTCAGCTTCCACCTCGGACGGCGATGGCCTAGAAGACCATCTTACTTAGGAAATATTACATAGGAAGTTTTAGATTAAATTATATTCTATAGTTTAATCTAAGACTTTCTATTTTACTATTCTACCCGTTTTTTGCTGGATTTGGAAATTAGAAGTTCTTTTATTTATTGATCTATTTTATCATATCGGTCGGCCGCCCCAATTACTCGTAGATAGATAAAAAATATAATAAAGGTTACTCGGCATTAGAAGACTCTTCAATTAGTCCAAGAATTTTTAAAATTGGTTTATGAGTTTTCGAAGTTACCCTTCTTTAGTTTAAACACTTCAGACACACACACTTCTTTAGTTAGACTTAAGTGAATTTTCTAATGCAACGAAATTCGCGCGCACATCCAGTTACAAAATTTTCAGGAAGAACACAGCCAGAGTACTCAATCTTCATACAAACTATATGGTAATTTATTTAGTTTAGTTTAGAAAATATAAATGTGATAAATATGATTGAACAGAATAGTCTCTTATTTGTAGCTGAGAGAATATGTTTTTCATTTAGCAGGATATATTTTGTTATATGCCGTAAAACAAATACAGAGAGCGCCACTAGAGATAAAGTATTAATAAATTCGGATGTTGTAATTTAACTAGGAGGAATTACTAGCGTAGCTGCCTTATTGAAACTATGGACGCCTGCGCTACGTAATAGCAATGTATCTAGAGCGTAAATGTTTGCTATTTACTCTCTCGTCTTTGTACACCGTCAGTCTCGTAAAGTTTGTTCATTCTTATTAAATAATTATATAGTTTAAAGTGCCATTTATTACTATTTCATCATGCCTACTTAAATTAGCTGCCTGTTTTCTGACGACTGTCAATAAATGTATACTACTTCAGTAACTTTTGCGATCTTAAGGCCAGTGATTAAATTAAATAATAAAATCTTGCTGCATCTAAAATTCATTTTTACAATTCAAATGGATATCAATGTGTACAAAAGAGTGTTTCGAAAAATATTCCATAGATAAACTTTTTTTTTCTCTATTTATACTATACTATACTATCTCTATTACATTATACTATAATTAAATCATTTGTAACCCTTCCTTTTTTAGTAGTTTTAATGGTAGAATTGTATGGTAACTTCGAAGAAATAAAATGTTGACAGTCTGTTGTTGTGTTTCGTAATTCATCGGACGATTGATTTACTTTTGTTTATATATATGGATTTTATTCAAATATTTTGTCAATATAAAATCACTGTAATGGCTAACAATCGATAAAGTATAAAATCTGCATAGTAATTTCTTTTGTATTAATAAATAAAATTAATAATAAAGTAAAGAATATATATGTACCTACTGAATGGATGTATAGCTATAGTTATGTGGTGCTATTTTCTAGTTCAGTAAAGGCAATGCAGGTGGCGTTTGACAAATGTTACGTAATATAGGTGTCAAGATAAATCTATTTCCGTATATTATAGAGTACTCTCAGAACATAGCTGCTAATGTGAGTGGAAAGACTATACTGGCATCACCTAACTTGTCTCCGATTTCAGGTTCCGGATATCGCAAAATAAGCATAACTCCTACCGCGTGTTCCACCCATCTTCTTTTTTAGTTGATACAGAACAATCAAATCTTTTCACTTTACATCATCAATATACAGAGCCGGTCACGTGAATAGAGCGAGTACAAAAGTATCGTGATTAGCTCTATTTTGAAAAGATGCAAGTATTCTATGATTACGTGTATATTTATCTCACTATGTGATTAACCTAATAAATTAAAATTATACATGACCCAATACGCGCATCTCGGAAGAGATCTCCCTAGAATTTACGATATAGCCGTCGAACGCGCGGTCACGTCAATAGAACCATTCGGTTTACGTTAAGTCCTCGACGCGAACAGACGTTTGTATTTACAAAATCAGTACGCTATCGTGTTATTAACTCTGATTAATAAGTTTCAGCAACAAAGTGTAACTAATTTAAAATAAAATGGGACGTCGGAAGAAGTCGAATCCAGATGAAATTTTAAGAATTGAAATTTTTTAGTAAATTGTTGTATTCCAAGATAAAGATAAATATAGAACCAAAATTAGGATCGATTAGATCGTCAATTTATAATTCAGCAAGATAATGCACCTATTCATTCGGCGACGCATGAATGTGAAAAATGGAAAAATGGTTCACGGGTAATAATATTGAACCTTCAGGACTAAGGTATCTCCCGATATTAATAGTATGAAAAATGCATGGGGATGGTTAACGAGATAATTATACACAACGACGACAATTTGATAATAAAGAATTTTTCATTGCACATTGAGCGTTTAGACAGACCGGTTGTGTCGCACGTTTGTAGGCGCTGCGTTAACATACACAGATTAACTTCAAGCAGAGACAACGACAAAATTAAAAAATAAATGTATCTGACATTATGGATAAGTTTTAAAAATGTTTTGGTGCTAGTGAAGATCAAAGGAGAACAAAGTCGAAAATGAAAAGCCCTGACGGTTCCTCGTTGGACGATGACTCGCCGACTCAGCACGTAACCTTTCGAAAAGTTTCAAATTCTGATATACAAGATCTTCGCAATGACTTTCAAACTTTTCAATCAAGAATTATGGCTATGCTGGAGACGTGGTTTTCTAAACAAGATGATAAATTTAATGACATCAAGGCGTCTATCAAATTTATGAATGAAAATTTTGAAGACTTAAAATCTAAAACCGAAGATGTTAATAAAAAATTAAAACCATTAGAGATAAAACAAAGTACAGAATCAAAAAAGTTAATTCGTCTTGATGAGCTGGAAGTAAAAATCGATACCATCGAGTAACAAGCACGAATGGCTAATATAGAAATCGCTAACTTACCAGAAAAAAAAGGAGAAAACCTCTTAATGGTAATAGAAAACATTGCATCCGTCATTAATATACCAATAAGTAAATAAGAAATAGTATCAGTTCATCGTGTACCCCATGGTACGAACGACAACACTCGAACTAAGAATGTTGTTGTGAAATTTGGCAGTCGTCTGTTGCGGGATAATATTTTATCAGCAATTCATTTACAGAAAGACATCGACTCTGATAAGTTAGGCATATCTGACCCTAGGCATAAAATATATGCTAGCGAACATCTTAACTTAAAAAATGAAAGTTTTTTACGAGAAACGCGTGATGCAGATAGAATATGCGGCTATAAATTCGTTTGGGTCAAGCACGGAACGATACTTGTCAGAGAAAAAGAAACATCACCCGTGTTTGGTGTTCGAACTAAAGCTGATTTATCAAAAATCAAAACCAAATGTTAAAGGTAATTTTATCTGTTCAGTCATTCTTTATTTTTATATATTCTTACCAAGTTATAAAATAAAAATATATCATAATTTTGTTAAACTAGCATACAAATGTTCACAAGGAGTCATAGAGTGTAATAATGTATTCTTTAATATTAACGTTCTCTCGTCAGTTCATTACTCTGTATGTGTTCGGGTAATGTTTTCTATTCAGAGCAGGTATTTTCTACTTACCCACTTTATTCATTTATTTTTTGGCAACGATCTATACTTTGTTTTTATTAGAATTTTAATAGACATCTTGTTAATTGTAGGTACTTTAAAATATTTAGGTAAATTAGACATTGCATTTGCAAATAACTTTTTTGTAAGCGGTGTGGGCTATTTTAGAGACAAGTACATTGTCGTATACGTGGCAGCGTTTAAGTTCCAAATATTTATTTATAATAATATCTTTTATGTGAATAACTATAAGAATGGATGACAAAATTTCTATATACTATCAAAATTGTCGAGGACTCAGAACGAAAGTTAATACTCTTTACACGAATGTCTTAGTGAATTCATATGATATGGTTATACTATCGGAAACTTGGCTATCGTCCGCTGTACCTGACGACGGTGTTGTTGATTCTCGGTACACGCTGTTTCGTTGCGACCGAAACCGCGAGGCAACGGGCAAACGCGACGGCGGCGGCCTGTTGGTGGCCGTGCGGCATGGTATTTACACGTTGAGCGCTGCTCGCTAACCCTCACTTTAGGATTAAGTGATATAAATAGTACACCTTCACCTTTTATTGATTATGAGTTATTAAAAATTAAGGTAGGGACTATATTCCATGTTATTTGTGAAGTCTACATTCCACCGAATCAAGATTTAGTTACCTATACAACATTTCTAAATTTACTTCAGTATTATCTCAATAATGAAAATAACAGAAATATATATATCGTCGGGGACTTTAATCTGCCCCCATATAGAATGGATCGATACTCGTTAGCATGCGATAGTAACAATGTATGTACAACATGTAACATCATGTTAACAATATGAACATTTTTTTACGTGCTACTCACAGTAAGCGATACAATAATAATAAAAATAACATGGGGCGTATTCTTGATTTATTTATTTCTAATAATGATACGTGTTATTGCGAGCCAATACTAAATCCATTAGTACCTGTTGATTGCCTTCACCCTCCCTTTCATGTAGTGATATCATGTGACCGCCACTACAAAACAATGAATCCGATACCGACAATTAAATATTATTATTTAGAAGCAAATTATGCAATTATTAATGAAAATATTACTAATATTAACTGGATGAACATTGTACACAAGTGTTCCATAGACACATCATTGAAAATCTTTTATGAAAAATTAAATCATAAAAAACAACGTACCTATGCGGCCTATGAAATCAAATAATTATCCAATATGGTTCTCTCGGCCTCTAATTCATATATTTAAAGAGAAAGAGAAGGCTTGGATTAAGTGGAAGAAATTTAATTCTAAAGCCCATTATGAAGAATTTTCAATTCTACGCAAAAGATTCAAATCACTTAGTAAAAATTTTTTTAATGGTTACATAGATTCTATTGAAGATAGTTTAAAAAAAGATGTTAAAAATTTTTGGACGTTTATAAAAAGTTCCAACAAAAAGTCGGGCATACCATCTTGTATGAACTATAATGGCGTAGTATCTGATAAGCAAGATCAAATTTGTGATCTGTTTTCTGATTTTTTTGGTTCTGTGTATGAACAAAATAATTGTGACACTAACCCAGAATCCTCACCAATTAGTAATAGATATAGTACTATACTATCTGACTTGCACATATCTAAGGACTGCAGAATCGCGGAACTAAAGTCATCTAATATCACGGAAGCAGCTGGTCCTGATCGCATACCCCCGTTTTTCTTTAAGAGTACCGCTGAGTACATAGCTATCTCATTATATATTTTGTTCAATAAAAGTCTGCAAGAAGGTGTAGTACCTAATGTTTGGAAAACTGCTAATGTAACTCCGATATACAAAAGCGGCAATAAGAATGATGTTTCTAACTACCATCCAATATCGCTGCTGTCCACCTTGGCGAAAGTGTTTGAGCGATTGATTCATAATTATATCTATCCTTTTTTTCATAAAATTATCATTGAAGAGCAACACGGTTTCGTAAAAAAACGCTCTACCATAAGTAATCTTGTACTTTCACAAATTTTCTTTTCGAATTTATGGATCAACGCATCCAAGTTGATGCTGTATATACTGATTTTTGTAAGGCGTTCGTCAAGGTGGACCACAACGTATTATTGCAGAAATTGGCATTTAATGGCATTCGGGGTAACTTGCTCAGGTGGGTTTCATCATATGTTAAAAATAAATCACAGCAGGTTTTTGTCAACGGATACACTTGTAAAATTATTACAGTAACTTCTGGTGTAGCTCAGGGTTCCATATTAGGTCCTTTGCTTTTTGTTATTTTTATAAACAATTAAGCACACGCACTTTCTATTATATGCTGATGACCTCAAAGTCTATCGTGCAATCTCATCCTTATCTGACTGTCTAAAAATGCAAGAGAATCTAAATCGTTTAACAATATATTGTAAAAACAACAAGTTACAATTAAATTTAAATAAATGCAAATTTATAATTTATACCAAAAGGTATCTGTGATGAGAGATTTGGGTGTCTATATGGACTGCAAGCTCAACTTCCATGACCATATGGATCATATAGTCAGTAAGGCTTTTAAACTATATGGTCTTGTTATGCGCACCTCTATTCCTTTCAAAAGACCGTCTTCCTACCTTATCCTATACAAGTCCTTAATAAGATCTCAATTAGAGTATGCTACGCCTGTTTGGAATCCTTTTTATCTCAACTCCAAAAATCATCTTGAAGTAGTGCAACGCAAGTTTCTACGGTCAATGAATTATCGTTGTTTTCGTTCTAAGTCCTCTTATATTTTGCTCTTAAAAAATATGCCTTGTCTAGACTTGAATTGAGGCGGAAGCTTTTAGATATTATGTTGTTGCATAATATTTTACACAATAAATATGATTGTATGGAACTTACTAATCAAATACGAATACATGTACCAGTTCGGTTGTATTTTGTTCGCCGCACTTGCAAATATACTCTATTTGCTCCTAGATTTTGTAAGACTAATGCAGGCGAGCGCGCCCCCTTGTGGAGATTAATGAAGTTATATAATGATCACTTCACCGACATTGACATGTTTGCGTCGTCATCTGCGTCATTTAGGAAAAATGTTATTAACATTACACATAACATGTGAATATAAAATCGTGCCAGTTACTTACGTCACTCTTTTGTAACAATATACCTGTTTAATTATTGTTGCTTAAATTTCCTTTACATTTTTTCTTTTCTTATTCTTATCTGATACTTTACATTATTAATTAGTTATTTTATTTAAAAAAAAAAAAATCAGCTAGTGGTTTTATTCATGTGCCCGAGCAAATCGGTCGGATACTCTATGCATAATTTTCATACTAAAATAATTAAACAGGATAATGTCCGAAAATATAACATTTAAACAGTACACGTAATCAAGTATTATAAACTGAGACAGTTATTATTTTTTCATTTAAATATTCTCTCGAATATTTATTAACATCAGTGGTTCTAGTCTAGTGACCGGGGCTGTACATTGAATAAAGGTCATTGTATTGTTATTCAAAATATCCTAATATTACGAATACGCAACGATTTCTCTTATTATCATTTAGCAGGCCCTTTTTCTAGTCACTTTCAACGTCGAACTACGATTATTTCCGAATTAAACTCTTAAATATCTGTTGTACGAATGTTTTCAGATATTCATCCTGCGGGACCGCAGCGAAATAATTCTGCAGTCAGACCTGTTCTCGGGCATGTTCGTGATGGTAGGCGCCGTGGCGGCGTTTGCCATGTTCCTGCAGAACGCCACCTTCACGCACTCCGGCCTGCGCCTCACCAACAGGCTGCGCCATCAGTACTTCTCCGCAATACTGCAACAGGTTACACACCGAACTCCTTACTAGTGCGACTGAGACGACTTTCTTGCTTGCACACTTGCACACTAGGCCTTTGGCAGAGGCGTTCATTGCTTTCAATATAAGCAGAATCTACGCAAACGGCGTTACTTTCTTAGGTTTCAAATCCAATTTGTGCCAGATGGTCGGGCTGGATCTTTGAATTATCAATACAATAATGTCAACAAGGGAACACTCCAATGTTGCTCATAATGATATAAAAGCGCAGTTTATTTTCCCAAACTTCTGCACAAAAACACTTCTGTGCATTATAAACGTACATCAGATGTCTATGATTTATGTAAATAATTAACGCAAACTAGTTCAATCATTATTTAAGATTTTTATAAATATCATAGACAGCAAAAGCTGGAGGACTGTATGCAACGTAAAAGTTTGATACATCTATTTGTGCGCCTCTTTTGTGTATATATACAATACGGCCGAAGTATCTTGGCGAGTCCGACCTTCGCGCAGAAGGTTGCGCAATAGCTTTTTTAAGGAACAAAA
>DWLR01003282.1:0-13775 GCA_018246295.1 Papilio alexanor hazarajatica | reverse complement strand
TACCGTGGCACCAGTGCTGCAGAAACAGCTCGAAGGATTAATGATGTGTACGGCGCTGGTGTCGCAAAAGAAAGCACTGTACGTTTTAGGTTTCAACGTTTTCGTTCTGGAAATTTCGACCTTCAAAACCAACCCCGTGGACGGCCGGAGAATAAAGTGAAAAATGAAGAATTAAAGGCTATTGTGGAAGCGGATCCATCACAAAGCACTTCAGAGATAGCTGCAGGCTTAAGGCGGGGTAAGTGATAAAACTGTATTAATCCACTTGAAGCAAATCGGGCAAATCGGCAGTCCAAACCGCCTTCAAAGAGTTTATTGATTCTCGTCCCCATGGTTTTCTTAGTAAAGATCAATGAACTTCCTATGAGATGGCAAAAATGCATAGATAACAACGGTGTACACTTTGATTAATTAAATATGTTTTACAAAAAAAAAAAAATCGACTTTGTATGCCTCCCGTACAAAACGCCAATATCATATGTAAGGACCTAATATTTTAAGTGTTTACTCAATTTTTATGTTGTGTAACTTACTAACTGATTTAGTAACTCCTAACTAATTTGAGATGTCTTTTCTATTCTGGGACATTATTGACACACGGCCATCTGATCCCAAACTAAGCGGAGCTTGTGCTATGGAAACCAGATATACTACATACAATAATACTTTTCTTTTGTAAATACATACATATATAATTACACCCAGACACAGGACAAACAGACATGTTCATGCACACAAATGTTTGTCCTGGGTGGGAATCGAACCCACGACCTGCGGCATAAAAGGCAAGTATCTTACTGCTGCACCAACCGATTAGTCTTTTTTCTATTATTATTTGTAAATAATGAATAAGAAGAATTATTATTGTATTTTAAGTAATGTACGGACAAAAGATATCAAGTCGATGCCGCGGTGCTAGGGCGGTGCCTCTAGCCTTGGGTTTGAGATACAATACACAAACTGTTGTTGTTATTTTTTTTTACTTCTAATGAAATCTGCCACTTACTTCAAGCTTTGGTCGATTCGAATTCCGTATGCTCATTGTATTTTTATAATATATTATAAAAAGAACAAAAAATTTACAAGGCTACAATAATTTAGTTATTACACAAAGACTATATTTCCTGGGTCGACTCGATGTTTTATATAAATATATGTATGTTAGATGATTGATTCCAATTTAGAAAAGCGCATTTGTAATTTAACTATATCCACAATCCATTCAGTAACCTTTTCATCACTAATGCCCGAAACGTACCTAAATATTATCATACGCAATTCGTCTCGTCATCACATTTTTGTCATTTTCTTTTTGAATAAACATTTCTTAAAAAGGAAACTCTTGCATCGATTACAATGATTTGGGCTAATTTAATTGAATGTTATTTTAAAAATACAATTGATGATAATTCACATTGTTCTCAAAAGTTATTTTGTTTCCATCAAATTCCTTGGAGTTTAGTTGATCTTTATCAGCACACTTTAATTAAAGTGAATAATGGTAGTAAAGAAATAATAATAGAGTTCCAGTATTGCAAGGTTTACAAATTATACAGCTCTCATGATTAAACATTGATTAAACAGAAAAAAAGAATGATTTTTTTGCAATACTTTTAAATTATTAAAATCGTGTTGATAACCATGTATTGTAATCATATTCTAGTTTGCATTTTATATAGCTAAATATTAATTCAAGTAAACATTTATTTTAATAATAAGCCTTAATAGTTACTATTTTAATAATATATCTGTTAATTTGAATATCCAAAAAAGCGGTGTTATTTCGTAATTTTAATTATTTACTTCCGCCTGCACTTGTAAAATATAACAAATCTTGTGTTATATTTTGACAAATCTATTGCCTTGTTATAATTCAAATAAAGTATTTAAATCTTAGTTAAATACTATAACTTTAGCATTTATATAAGTGAAATAAGTACTAGTTTTTCATGCCATCTATTGCTACTTTTGGACTTTTTTTAGATTCTTTAGTAGTTTTTTTAGGAACATACTTAACATACTTTTGTCTACAGATGGCGCTTTTACCAAAGTTTGAATTTAAAAACTTTTCTTCCTATCTATAATTATAATTAATTGGTAACTTAATTATGACAATTAATTATTATTATTATAAGGTTCTAGGGAAAGTAATATTCGCAATAACAATGAAAATTAAGGTCCTCTTGAGATAGGCGCCAGATGGCAGCACGGTCTGAATCAGTGAGTAGATTTTTGCACTAAGAGTAATCATTTGTTACCAGGTTCTATTTTGATACCAAATTGGGTTGCGACTATTTTGTCTAGAATTAAAAAATATATAAAAGTGAACAAATTGCATAGGGAAACTTTCTCATGGCGTACGCCATATATAATTTTATTCATATGCCATTCAATAAATTTTAAACTATAATTTTCATTTACCGCAATTCATTCTCCCTCACGTCACCTTTCAAGTTACACTTAAATCAATTTTCTTATTTCAAATAAGTTTTTTTTAATTAAATTATTTGTTCTGAAATATCTCTTCAACGCCTGCTCCTTTTATAGTAGCAAATATGTACTAGTAATATTTACTTTAAATTGTTTTGTTAGTAAGGGTAAATCAAAATTTAAAGTTAAAAGAAAATATTAAATATTTCTGAAAAAAAAATGACTCTGAAGCGATATAATTATTTTATTATGAATTTTAGTATAAGTAGACGTAATAAAGTGGAAGAGGCTAGAGCGGTGTGCCATTACTGCGCCACATGGAAATCCGTATTCTCTGCCAACCCTGATTACGAGGCTGAGTTAAATAAAAAAAGTTATTATTACTTTTATTATTTAATCATCTTTTAAAATAGAATAAAAATATTTCGGATCGAAATAAAATTCGAAACGTTTTCGGTTATTTTTTCTGTTCTTTTTTTTTCTTTTGTCTGCTTAGAACATCTCATAATGAATTCGAAATAGAATATTACAACTACTAGACTATAGAATAGAAATAGAATATAACAACTAATAGAATATTATAACTTTTATTTATTTATACAGATATTTAAGTAAAAGTCAGCATTCTGTTCCTAATTTTTATATATCTGTGAAAGCGTAATCGTTTGACACTTACAAGGACAAAAATCTTCTACACAATTAAACAAACGTGATTCTACGAGTATTTAATCTAGATTTCGAATTTCACTCCTTTAACGTAAGTATGCCTTCAAGATAACATGATAGTGGCGTGAATTTTTTTCTAATTTTAATAATTCTACTAGCACCAGTCTTACTTCAGTTCTTCACTTCATCTTTTATTATGAACGTGCAGTATTGAAATTCACCCATTTGACATTAGCCACAAAACAGCTTCTTTTGTGTACATATACATTGCATTCAGAATTTCTAAATTGTTAACATTTATAAAATTATTCGCTTGTTACGAAGCTACGAAGCATTTAAAGATAGTCAGTAGGATTCGGAATAGCAAAAAGTCGTTTCTTCTATGGGTGCCATCTTCTAAAGACAGTTGACGATCAAACGGGCGATTTGTGTGTCGACACAGCTGTTTCCAATAGTGAGTAAAAAGTCGATTAATTTTTATTAATTTAATGTTCTTAGATTAAATTAAAACTCCTTTCCTTCTTTTGATAGACTACCGGAAGGATCACATCACCATTGGCCGTACTGCCAAGATGAATTTTTGAGGTTTTTTAAAGATTAATAAAGTCGGATGTAGATTATAAAAAGGCACGGGACACATCATTGTGGCGATCTATGGGGGAGACCTATGTCCAGTAGTGGACGACCATAGACTGAGATGAGTGAATGAATGAATTAAAAAAGATTTCGATATTTTGAACAATGATATATTTCAAGACATTACTGGCAGCTTACACCACATGGTATAATTTCGATACTAAAATAACTACATTAATTCATATATTCAAGTATATAGAGCAATATACAAACAAGGATCATTAAATGACAATAAAATCTCTATCAATTATATCTATATGAGTATTGCGGCGTCCCTTGTGATCGATTTCTCAATTCGCAAGCATCACAACCAAATTCACACGAAAACAATCACTAGTGAACACAAGATGATCCAGGCGATGGTCTGAGGTGCAGGGTATGTTCGTGAGTAATGATTTGCTTATAGATCGCGTCACTCAACATGAATGCTTATTGTAACTTGGCCTCGGGTCGTGGGGGTCCGTAGGCGGTTGCGTGGCTGGTGGCTACGCCCCCGCGGCCGGTACTGTAGGCGTTGGCGATGGCGGTGGCCCCGTTGGGCGCTCCTCCGGAGGCTCGACCGCCCGCTCCCCAGCCGAAGAACATCGGGAAGTAAGCTCCGTTCGGCATCCTCGCTGGGTACTCCTCGTCCTCTTCATCGTCGTCGACGGGCCTCTTAACCTGCTTCTTCTTTGTAACCCTTTTCTTGGGGGCAGGAGCGATCTCTTTGGTTTCCTTAGGTTCCTCCACTTCCTCGATTTCAGGTTCAGTGAGCTCCGGGATCGGGATGGCTTTGACGGTGGTGGGGATTTCCACCTTCTCGGTGGGGACAGGGTCAGCGAGCTCGGTGGGCTCGGTGGCGAAGGGTTTCTCGGGCGGTTGCGGGTAGTACACCTCGTTTTGCTGGGGTGGAGCGTAGGCCTCGGGAGTGGTCTGGCGGCGACGGTCTGGTAGGTAGTACTGGCTGGTCTGCTGGCTCTGCTCCTCCGGCTTGAACATGAAGGCGGCCATGCCACCGCCGGCGGGCGCGCGCTGACTGTAATACGGGTTATAGAAGCGGCTCAGTACCATACCGCCTTGGCTGCTGTCGCCCCCTCCATACGACACTGAAAACAATTATATGTTTTGAAATACTTTGATAGAGGATGAATTAATAACTATCATTTTCATCAAATATTTGTCTATTATTATCATATATTTTCTTATATAACACATATAGCACTTTTAAGGCAATCTAATCTTTTTCATTTGTTCATTAAAGTAAACTGGAAAACAATGCACCACTGTAGTAAAATAGAAGAAACATTATCAAGAAAATCAATAACTTATTAGTATGTTAATAAAAATCTTGGTCAAATTTTGAAATTTAATAATTACAATTTATTTTAGTTATAACAGATCCCCAATATTTTACTACCTAAATTAATTCACTTACAAGTATCCATGTTGGTTCCATAGTAATGGTACGGGAAGCCGTGTGCACCCCACAGGACGCAGACCAAGAGGACGATCGCGGCGGATTGCATTTCGATTGTGCTACTATCTCGAGTGACGAAGTTGTGTTGTTCACAGCTATTGTGGTTGTGATGATGGAGCCCGGCCGGCGCGTTATATAGTCCAGACGTTGAGCTCTCATTACGATGCGGTGCACGCGGCATGGCGTGTGCCTGCGCATGTAACATCGCTTCGTTTCGGCGTTCCTCTCCACCGTTATGGGAGACTGAACATCCTAGTTGGAGCCGGGGAATGCTCCACACGTATTCTACTTGGCTGACCGTTGATCTTTTATTTTGGCACTTTTATGCGAATTTTACTCGGATCGATGAGTCATGCTCAATGGGTGAGTTACAGATAGGAATATTTAAGGTCATTTTTTTATTTGTTTCTTAATCGTAAACCTAAGGCATTATATCTAAGATGCCGAGTAAAATTCTCCTTAACATCTCACCCAAATACCACCCAATACAAAAATGTTATCTGATGTGTATAATTTATATTTGTTTATGTTCACCTTGGCTGTATTGTTTACTTTTATTTGTGACTGATTAATTTAGTTTAAATTTAATAAATGTATTTAGTACTTTCTTTCTCTTCAAAATATTCCAAATTTTATATAAATATTACGAGCAAAGCAACCAGCCTGGAAAATTGGGCCTACACGCGATTTTTATTACGTAGGCGATGGGTTCGACCTGTTCGATTTAAGTAGTCAATGGGTTTTGTTTTTACTGTCGTCAGGCGACAGACAGTATAATGTTTTGCAAAAACTTATTGTGTGGTCTAAGGCTAGCTTAATTTACTCGGCTTACGACTACGTTACGTTTATTTTTAACGCCTTTTTATCTGGTCTAATATCAATATAATTCTTTTTGTTTATTGTTTATGTATTTTACGGCTTGTGAAAACCCTAACGGATTTCAGATCCTTTTACATGACGGCATTCTGTTTATGTCTACAAAACCAAAGTGATTTGTTTTGATTTTAGATTGTTATTTGACAATATTCAAATTTTAGCTAATAATTCATTATTTCCAAACCAATTCGACTTAGGGTCCTTTAAGATACACTGTACTTCTTGCTTAAAGGTCGGCAACGCATCTGCAGTTCCTCTGGTGTGTCGGATGTCAGATCACTTAATTTTAGGCGACCCGTTGCTCGTTTAACCTCTTATTATTAAAAAAAACTTTCGATTTAACATATACATCATGATTACTGTCCGAACTTCAAAAACTGACCAAAGTAACGAAATTCGAGTCGCTGGAGCATGCACACGTCCCATAATAATGCAACCAACAAGTCATCTATTGATGTAGCGTTTACGCAAAGGCTTCTTGCTCTCTTAAATATTGAAAACGTTATACCTTAGTTTTAATTTCAATTTGTCCTAGCTATATTTCTCTTTTTTTCATGTTGGTTAAAGTAAATATGTCATGGAGACAAAACAATACGCATTTCACAATAAATTAATTATATAAATAAATTTAAATAATAAATAAATGGTTTATTATTTTAATAAATAATAATAAATTAATATAATTAATTTGTCATATAAATTTTATCGTATATTAGGTAGCATAATGTGCGCCTAGTTAGATCACATTTAGTGTAGCCTCCATAATACCCGACTCTCGGACATAGATAATTTATCAAGCTCCCGCTCCACCTTTAAAATTCAAATAATAAAAAAAAATGAACGTAAAATAAATATAAATAAGTTTATAAATTTTCCTTCTTACTTTTATTTTATATTTCCATATTTTTAATTTCTTCGTAATATATCTCTATCTATTTAATTTCTTCATCTTTAATCTCTTTTTCATATTACTTTATTCTTTTTTCTTTAGTGTTTATGTCCTAAATGTTCTCAGTGAGACAATAGAATAAGGATAGTTTTAGGAGGTTTACTTTTAGTTCTATTGTTTCTGTTTGTCTCCCCTAAAAATATGTAATTAATTGTGTATGTTCTTTATATCTAGGTCTATAATTTGGCAACCATGCAATTTTTACCTATTCGAAATTTAATTAAAGCTTAGATTCTAATCCCCAGAAATCCCGAATGCATATGTATGTTATACTTGGTAAATGAAAAAAAAAAGTAAAAAGTAATTGACATCTATGAATAACTAAAAACATTATATATTTTTAAATATTTTGTAACAATCACGAAGTGCAGTTGATGCAACAGTTATAAATTCGCGCGTACGGTTTTTTTGTTTGCATTCGACCTACAAACATTGACCGTTTCCCTTTAAATTTGGAGCTTATTTCGTTTGAAATGTAAACCCACACAGCGCTATAAATAAGCTTATAAGTGCTTGCGATACCTGCGTCTCCTCAATGCGTGCTGTAGCCGCCGCGGAATGACAAGGAGCTTCATTCAAGTCGATTTATAACACAAATGTCGGCTTTACTCGACATTTAACGCCTTCTTGGAAACGATACGATAGGGATGTCCTGCAATTTTAATAGCAGAGGGAAATGAACGGGTAATAAGTCGCGAGGTATACACGTAATAAGCTATCGTGCAAAATCTATTAGCGTCTATGAATCCAGTGCTGGGAATAGGCCTTTCTCAACGTTGATTAGGAAGATATTTACCGTGCTTGATTAACCTATAAGCTATTTAGGCCGTCCTAGAACTAGCTAGAACAGTTCTAATCTACAGCCACCATATTCTATAGCCACCATGTTATGTTATTCCAGCCACAATAATATATAGCCACCACAATATAGCACTCTATTATTTGGTGCTTGGTTTCAGAAAGTTATCTGACGATTTATTCAAAGTGCACGAATCTCGAACGTTTTTTTATAAAGCAACTTTAATGCATCTTCCAAATAGTAAAGTCACATTGTTGATTTTTAATTAACTCCCGGCCTGTAAAATGGAAATCACCCGCAGCAAAGCCGTCAGTCAGATCGCACATGGTTGTAGTTCTTGAAACCTAGGCGCTTCGAAATATTCGAGGCACGACACGAGCCTTCGTGCGTCGCATGCGATCGACAACCAAAAACCGGTGTAATAAAAATAAATTTTGAATATGCGAAGATAATGAGCGCCGGTCATCGAGATCCTCAATAAATCCCCATCGTGACAATAGCTAATTTGTTATGTAAAACAACAATTAATTCCGTCTAATTTATTTTTTAATTTTATCGTAATCATGCACATATACCGAATACTTGTGTTCTTTGTGATGTTGAGCATCGAAGGCAGCTTATGTTGGATGGTGTAACGAATGCAAATATGTAATTTTGCATGAAAGGACCATCGAATTGTACCACCGTGGGTTGCTCTGTGTTCGGGCGCTCGCCTTTACTTTTACAACAAACAATCTTCATCGCGTTTAGTGCTTTAACTTAGCAAAGCTCATTAGAAATAATGTATAGCAGGACAGTTCTGAGCAGTAACATGTTTTCTTGGTAGGTCTGTTGCCTTGTTACCGTCGAACTAAAACTTAAGACGTTAATATTAAATGATCTCCAATGCCGTTTGAACTTTGCGTGCTTTGAACATCTACAATATCAGAGGAGCAGTTGTCGGCCTTTGAACAACGAGGTTGCTCTTTTCTTGAAAGACCCTAAGTGAAATTAGCATAGGATACTTTAGAATCTCAAGGCAGTGACAGACATATTTGAAAAAAAAAAAACAAAAAAAAACAGTGTATATTTTAAAGAAAAACATCCCGGAGTTATTTTGATGGAGGCAATCTATCCATCTCATTAGGCAAGTTGATTAGTGTTGCATCTTAATTACATACATTAGTAAACAGTCTTGTTACACAATAGCCGCCTACGAGGAGGAGGATTATTATAGAAATATGTAAAAAAAAAAAACACCGTACCAACGTTAGACTGACCGGTAGCTACTGATTTGACCGATATAACATTGAGGTTCAAAGTCGAATTTGTATTACGAGCACGGGTGTCTACCGAGCACCTACTAACGGCTGATAAAACCGGTGTCTTTCTACTCGCGATAAGATCGGTGTTCACGACATAAAGTGAGCTAAATGGTCATAACAGTCAAATTTGCGGGCTCGCACGTCGCTCTTAACTTGCGTAGATAGTATGTGCCGGAAACATTTCGTGGCCGACATTAGTATGGCCGGTAGGGTCTGATTCACTCCGCCCGCGCTGTCTACACAACAAACTACTGATTTTATCTCAGCTTTTAAATGTATCCGTCACAAAAGGGTCTTCGTGTTATTTTAAGCAAATGCTTACCAAAAAAATGTTTACATGATCAAAATACAGTGATAATATATATTGGCAATATTGGCAAAATACAATGGCAATTACTAGTATATCTTACTAATTTAGTTGGGAAGCCGATCTTGGTCATAGATTTTATTCTAATTTCCAAAATAAAACCAAAACGAACCGCAATGAATATTATGCAACTCGGCTACTCACAAATAATAGAAGTTGACGTCGATATGTTTTTAATCACTTTTGAACGTTTCGATTAACGGTATACACGAACGATAAACAAAATATTTGCATTCGCAAGTAGAATATACATTATTTCTAGGAGTTGGGCGTATCAAGGAAAACCATTCCAGTCCAAGAAAAGAAATAAAACAAAGTTTACGTCCAACAACAATAAATTTGTAGCGCTCGGATAAAATCTAATATCTTTGTGATAAGTTTTTCGAAGAGTTTATTATTTTTTAAAGGGGAATAGCAAGAAAATATGCATCATATGGCATGAATTTACACTTTATTAAAAATATAAAATTCAGAAATTATGATGACTGTGTAATATTCTTCATTTCTTTTCGTCATTTTTTATTTAGTACTTTGAGTTTTTGATCAGAATTAAGATGTTTATGATTTTTAATAATTATAAAATCAAGACTTGCTGCTCTAGATTTAGAAAATATTTATTATCTTCAATATTGGTATTTTATACGTTACGAATTCTTATTCTATTTGATTGCACTTGTCAAATATTTTTTAATGTGCAAATTACTGTTGTTAAAAACACGAGCAATCTAAAAATTCATTATCCATACACCGTATCTGGATGGATCAAAGTCTTTTCAAATTTTATATTTGACTAGAATTCTGCAAAGTTTCATTTCATTCTTTGCGGGACTATAACCTTGACGTTTTATTGCGTTCACGTTTATTTAAATCTCAATAAACATACAATTGCGACAGTTTAAAGCCACTTTAGCGCATTTAGTGTTTCCCTTCGGCGGAGAGACAAAGAGGCTCTGCGCGATGCATGCAGTTTGCTCGGTAGACATTCTGACTGCGATCGGCCTGTCAGATGCGACGATACGGTGTGACACGCGGTCAGATGGCCTGATAACCGGCGCTGAACCGGTGCAAGGACCTCCTAAATCTAAACCGTTAACGTATTTTGAAGATGCTGTCATCTATTTTGTTTGATTTGCGTAACTTTTAAACTATTTGCATGACAAACATGACAATTGTATTTTATTCATATATTGCAAGTTCGAAACTTGTACTTTTGTCGCAATTTGTAATTGGGTTTAGGTTATGCACTTATTAGATTTGTGTCTGATATCCACTCCAGTACAAATCTAAGAGATGGGTATGGGTATGGTCGTGGGGCTACCGGCAGAATAGTGCTCCCCCTCTCTCATTCTCCCGAGGTGTCGTAAAAGGCAACTAAGGTACAATATGGCCCGTGATACAGTAGATGAAACACCTAAATCTACCGTATCATCAACAAAGAAGGACAACTCGAAATAAACCCGGGTTGGTATCTCCGTAAAACACGAGTTAGGTGCCTGACTAGTCAGTTTAGGCAAAGTAGGCGAACTTCGTTAATAGGCAGCTGTTGTCGGCTTCTCTGGCCATTCAGCAAGGTGTTGTGATACGCATCAAAAGGCGCCGAACGGGGTCCATTACCGTTGGCGGTCAATTCACTCCATTCAAGCTACCAGCGGTCGTTCCAAGTAACTGACCCATCATGGTAGCACAGAACGAGAGAGTGCGAGATCATAGCGCGGTTTGTAGTCATTTGTCTGCATAGGCGATCAGATGAGAGTGGTCGCTCCCGGACTCGACTGAGACGGGAGAACGGGTTCGGCAGCACGTCTGCTGAATAAACAGCCCTATTTAAGAACGAGAATAGATGGCCTAAACATAGTCCATCTCGAATCCTACCCCGCTCACAAACTGCGGCATTCGGGCTCCGAATAATCACTGGTGAAAAATATAGAATAAAATACGGGTATTGTAAGTTTTTGGTTGTATTGTTTGTAAGTATAATTGAAAAAAAAACGAGATGTTTTCAATTCATTTCAACGACACAACGTTACCAGTCACACACGTAGCACTTGTGTGCCTGTGGATGTATGTAGTTTCCTTTCTCTCACATTTATTATTTCGACAACTTAACTTGAGTGTGCTTTAAGACAACTTAACTTGTCTTTATTAGTGAAAACTGATACATTGACAGTAAAATAGAAATATGTAAGTACTATTTCAAAACACTATCAAGGGCTTGATAAGTTAATAAATGTAGTAAAGCGTCTAATAGGTGATGTGACCGGGTTACCCGTTTTACTTGGCGAAAAATTGTAGCTGTATTAAACATAAATCGTTAGTTAACTGTAAACATTTGTACATAATGAGATGATTTAAATAGCTTATAAATACATTGTACAGAGTTTTAATCATAACTGTTTGTATAAATTAAGTACAATCAAGGCGTAAAATTCGAAATAAACTCTTTTGTAATAAAGTTTTGGTAGACAAACGTTTTGTGTCATTTCCCACAGGCACTTTTCCAGGATCGATGGCGCGTGAAGCTGCGTTGTTTCTGTGTCGCCTGCCACTATTCAATGCATATTCTTATTGACGTTAAAGTAAATCGAGTTATGTTTATTTTTATTGTCTATTTGTTACTTTGTATAGATAATTCCTATCATAGTATTTATAATGTATTTTGCTACTATGTTTTAATATGATAGATAAATAGGATTTTCGATGGATGCAATCCACTTGTTTGTTTATCAATATTACGAAGTTAACAGTATTAAGTATATAGACTTATTTGGCTTGGCCGATAATAAACGTGTGTTGTTCTATACTTATATTACATAACAAAATGGATGCCTTAAGGACTGAACTTATTTTTCCGTGGGTATACCACACTTTATATTATTTTGTAAGAATGTTATAAATGGTATACTACCTTTTGGAAGTAAAGTTCCCGATGAGGGTTTCCGTCAGGCAGGCGGCCAGCCGTAAAGCTGTAGCCAGTTGCAGTATGGACTACAGTAGAGTCCAGGATATATGGAAGAGTAGTACATACTGTGTCGACCCTACACAAGTGGGAAATGGGCAGAGAGATGATGACTACGATTGGGAAGTAAACCTGTGACTACATTGATCGATTTGCGCGGTCGTTACACAAAAATGTAAACATATAAGAATACAAATGTGTTTACACGTACGTCAGTAGGCGTATGCGTAGACAAATCGGACATTTTCCTGTTCTTTGTATTGTCCTGTCGGTGCATTAACATCGGTCGGGCGGGGATACGTGTCTAAATTCACGATTCACGATCAATGTTATTATTTACCGATTCTAGATCGATCACGTGTCTCCTATCAAATGCTTTTGTATGAAGGAAGACAAAGGATATCCTATGATATAATAATACTCACGTACAGATTCGTTGCAACCTTATTAACCTATGGCAGTCGTCTGCATTGCAACGTGCTCCGAATGTATTGTCTCTTTTGCTTATCCTTTTTACTTTTTCATAGATAGTTTACAGGAAAACGACATACCGTTATTTTATCCCCCTTTACCTGTTAATATCATAACAACTTAGATTGCTGTATTATTTTCAATTCTAATGCATAGAATATTTTACATTTTAATGCGATGTCCAGTATAATTGTAAAAACAAATCTGCTTACACATAACATTTAGTTTCCAATTCACCAAAATGTATTTTTAACGTTTATTTATCGACATTGAGACAACAGGCAGAATTTAACGACAGAGGAAATGAAAGATAAGAAAAGAACATGTTCCAATTCGTTTAGAAGCGGTATATGCACAAGACGCTTTTGCTTGTCAAAAGAATTGCCATCATTTGATGATAATTTATTTTGATTGCCGTTTTTGGCAGCTTCAAAAATTTTTGTCACGTTTACGCAAAGGATTTCTCGTGAGTACAGAAACATCGTCTTCTGTACAAGGAGTTAAAGTACCTCGTTACAGGCACTTTGGCCGCGATGCGATATCGACAACAAATTTGCATCAATTTGTTATTTTACCAACGTACCCGGTGACAATTATCGTCGCGAACATTGCTTAGAATTTAATTAGTACATTATACGCATGTGTGCAGATGTTACGTTCGGTTTTATGGTTAAGTATTCGATTTACAAAATTAGTAGATACAGAAATAATTTACATTGTTCATATAAGACAAATGCGTAGTATATCTAATATTAGATTTTAAATTTTCGATGGATGGTTTCATGCAATTTTAATTCAAATGCAATCAAATAAAAATATAGCAAAGTAAAAACGTGATGCAATATATATATATATATATATATAT
>DWLR01003281.1:0-13783 GCA_018246295.1 Papilio alexanor hazarajatica | reverse complement strand
GGATGTCCATGGGCGTCGGTTCACTTAATGTTGGGCGACCCGCTGCTCGTTTGCCTCCCTTATTCTATAAAAAAAAAATTACGTAATATATTAAAATTTATTGAATATTCAGCCTTGTGGTGTGTTTTTCCTTGTTCAATGAAATTCAACAAAAAGTCTGTACCAAAATTAAATGTTATAAAACATAATGTTGCAATTTAATGTTGAACGTCATATAGACATAACGTAACAACACGATAAAATTGTATGGCTTGTAGTTTTAATATATATTGTATGACCTGTTTTGTTTTAATTTAATATCTAAATTATGTTATAAATTTAATAAGAAAGAAATTTGAGAAACTTATAACCTGAGGAACACTTCTACGTGATAAGTTAACTTCAATACTCAAAATATACTTTTTGCTTTTACCCTAACCTTTGTATGTCTGGTGCTAAAATGATCGTGTCATGTTGAACGTCCCATTCTCTAATATATTGTGTTATATGTACGTTGACACTTCATTAGGCATATATAAAAATCATTGTTTGTAAATCAAACAATATTCAAATCCGATTTACCCGGTTTTATAATACAATAAACCGTGTTTGAGATATCCTATGGGAACGGATAGTGCTGTTTATAGATTCAACTGTCAGAAGTTATAACGAAGCGTCCCTCGAGGTTTAGTTGAATGGCCGTCCGGAACGCTGCCTGACTCAATATTTATTACAAATGTATTGCGAATTAACATTAACATAACAAACTATATTGTAAGAGCAAAGTTTTTAAAGTTAATTTACAATAACCTAAAAATGTACTATTATTTTCTTTGTTGTCTACTTTTGCCAATTTATAAATCTAAATCAACATTTCACTATTACACTCGAAATCGTATAAATTAAATTATTTAATCATTCTTCAAGATTCAAGACGAGATTTCTGGTACCAATGTGACAGGAGGTTGTCGTATTGCAATAAGATTAATCTAAATTGTATATAAATTGATAACCAACCCGCATTCATCATAAAGGAAAATTTCAAATGCAGGACATTTATTAAAGCTTACTTACATACACTACAATTTCAATCTCCTTAAATTCCAATACGGTTTGTTATTGCTGGTTGAAGTCTTTAGTATTTTACTGCCGGTCTTATTCCCACAATCTAGTAGACTTTTTTAAAGTTATTGACTATTACTGAATCTCTGTAGCGTATGATAACAATTTTCATGAGTGCTCTGAATAGTCTCTTTGTGTCTGTAATTTTGAGAGTGAATACAATTTAACATATATTTCGTCATGCTCATATTCACTACACGCGAAAGAGTAGGTATCATAATTGTCCTCATTTAAAAATAGGTACAGGTAAAAATGCGTCATTTTTAAAATTGGAATTGTTTTTTCTTTTATAGAATAAGGGAGGCAAACGAGCAGCGGGTCGCCTAACATTAAGTGAACCGACGCCCATGGACATCCGCAAAACCAGAGGAACTGCAGATGCGTTGCCGGCCTTTAAGGAGGAAGTACACTCTCTCCTTGAAGGCCCCTAAGTCGTATCGGTTTGGAAATACCGCTGGGGACAGATCCGCGAAAACCGCACGGTTGTGGAATGCCAAACATCAAGGTGGTGCGGATGGTAGCTCTGTCGTGTTGTGCGGTAACGAAACCCAGTGGCAGAGATTGTTCCAAACAGTTCTTCGGAACACTCCCCATAGTATAGGCGGTAAAAATAATATAGTAATAGGCGGTAATTTAGAAATGATCGCGGTTATGTCTGTAGTCCTGCGGGAACTGTCTGTAGCTTATCGATTCATAAGGCTGTCACAAGTTTGAACGATGCCTCCGGCGGGAACGAGATTTTCCACGAATAATGCGTGATCGTCGAATTATGTATAAAGTCGAAATATTATATTAATTATTTGTAATTCTTATTACTTATATACATTATTCTTTGAGGTCAACTATTCTTTATGTGTATATAGGTGTATCTCTCTGAATATTCCCTCATATCTATCAATTATAAACAAAACTTATTAACTGTAATTATACAGGTAATAAGTTTTATTTATAATTGATATTTTATATATAAATGATATTATAAAAAAAATTAACAAAAAATATATAATTATACATATTAATGTACTCGTTAGGGTGGTAGATACTGCGTTTGTAAATTTTAGAAATATCGTTGCAACTTAAATCGAATAAAGATATTTTAAACTTCTAAATCGTAATGATTTCTTATTTTTCACCATCTGTCAAGTATCATATATATCTTCAAGATGCAGGAGTGTACAAACTTGATTGTATGTGTGGACTCTCTTACACAGGAAAAAAATAAAAAACCCGGGTAAAAAAACACATAGCTGACTTAAAACAACAACGCTCCAGGAGGTCTGCAGTCTGTGATCAGTGCATAAATAACCCCCCACAAATCCTCGCAAAAGAACACTGATTCGCGAGGCAAATGAAATTTAAAAAATCCTTAATTCAATAAAAAAAGCCACCTACTTGGGATCCTGTGATTTACAAAATTAAATCTCAAATCAAGCATACCACTGTGAGATCTCAAGATACTGTGAGCTCATTCTACATAGATACGAATAGAGATAATATTTAAAAAGAAGGCTACTTCCCCAGCAACTTTGACCTCGGGACGTCTAACAGTACCCCGCATACGTGACCATGAGTGCTGCAAAGCGCTCGAATCCTCGGGGATTAAAATATTAATTAAGCGTGATAAAATCCGTTAAATAAGTTTCATTTCAACGTCCGAATTATGTTGTAAATTGGTGTGCAAAAGTATTATTCATACATACTACGAGTAAATCCTTTGATGACATACAACTCAGCCATCTCTATATTTTCTTATGTCATACTTATTCCCTAACTTCTAAAATGTCCTTAACCTTTTAACTTCTCAAATCAAATGGTGTATTTGAAAATGTTTCTTCTACATTCATTACTACATATCTGAAAGTCTTCCATAATTAAAAAAAAGGATAAATTGATGAGATAAAATCAACGTCTGATATATTTTGTTTTATACAGATTGTGTTAAAAACCGTTAACACAATCTGTTTTTTTTTTAACACAACCTCTGTTAAGAATTCACTGCATCCGAGACTATAATCACACAGTTCTCCTTCAAATGGTTTTATTAGAAGCAAGGAATTATTTACAAAACAACTCATATTATCGAAATCACCACGAACAATCAATTATTCGATTACCATTCACTCTACATTCTATTTTCACGTAAAAGAAATAAATAAATTAATAAACATTAGCACGGCTATACAAATTTCAAATATAGGAACTGTCATTGAAATGTCTTTCGTATTTTGCTGATTCTTAAAATTTCGAAAGGGAAACCTATCACATAACGTAAACCCCTAAACATATGCTAAGTGTGAGTCAATTTAAATAAAAGTTTTGCGACATTCAACATTTTGCAATGCCATTCAATTTGCTTTGAAAGCGTCTCACTTGAGAGTCTTTTATTAACATAGATGTATAAATCGGATGACATTTATTTCACATTAATATTGAAGCATATTTTTATTACAATGAAGAAACATATACGTAATAAATTCAGAATTTATATTATAAAATACTAAATTTACTTTAATTTAATCAAGTATCTAAAGTCAATATTTTATTATAGCTATCATTGCCCGACTGGCAGGAGGGCAATATGTTTCGCGGTTGTGTATATTTATTTGTATGTACTATATTCGATTGCGACCTCCTGGAGTCTAAAAAGCTGAACCGATCTTAAATAATGAGGTGACATTCATTTCAGTTTTTTTCCTGGAATGTCACAGAGGTATAGTCAGATGGACTTATTTTTTAAATTAAATACTAATTTTATACTAATATAGATATAAAAAAGAAGTGAGCGAATGAGGACTATACCACAATTTGATATGCAGTATTTGCATTTAAGTGATCCAAGAGATTTCCACTCGGTAAGTTTTTGGTACTCTTGCTTCTTCTACATTTATAAATCTAAGAGTACATGATCATCGATTACGAGTCCTGTTAATACCGAATTTATTTTGTATGTCACAAATATGGACGACATGAGTTCGTCTACGAAGTCCTTTGCTAACATTCACAATCGATCAAAATAACTCGCTGTTGTATCATCACATTACTAACCACGGTAACAATGCCTTGTTGAAATAAAGAGTTTATGCATCGAGGGAATAACAAACTCAACAATAACTCCTTGTCGGTTGCGTTCTGAAGTCGGAGCGGTTCCGCGTTGTAAAATGAATGATCCAATATAACTCTTTATCGCAAATACACCGGACAACAATACGCGTACTGTATTGTCTCATCTCTTTTGTGTCTTTTTTGCACATCTTTTTAGTGTATATCATTTGATATACACTAAAAAGATGTGCATCATTTTGATTTATGTCAGTGTTGTATGTGACTGTTACTGAATATATTATAATAAATCCGTAGATTTAAATACCTCTAAATATCGTGTCCCTTGCATATTTGAAAATGATACTCGGTTTTCGTAGTGTCAGTGAAGTAAAACGTTTTTGAATTCGAGCCGCTTGACTGCAAGGTTACGCGGGATTTTACGAAGTCACCAATTGGTGACCACATTTAAGGGGCTTCAATTTCGGGCCCCAGATCTGGAGGTATGTATATATAACACCTATGATTAAAAAATGTATATAAATGTTGTAACAATATAAGACTATTTCTAATTTACAATACAGAGCACTGGTTATACATAGAATACGTTCGACTATTTTTATATCACTTATTTTCGTAATCGTTAAACAACGGGGTAGTTAAATTTATAAGAGGTAATAAATTTATGTATGTATAAATGACTAGTTGTTTTGCGATATAACAAGCAATTTAATAGCCCTTTTGGGCTGGTCAGTATAATCAAAATATGTAAATAAAATTATAAAAAGTCAAATAATAAACGACAATTTGACAATGCATGCTTTGTATTTAGTGCCTACTAATCTGTATTAACAATTAAAAAAACAACATAATACCTGAGTATATTGAAAAGGATTGCACGTAACGCTTTTAGTCGTATGTATTGTTTTTATATCTGCAGCACCGGTGTTGAATGAAAGAGTACCCCAGAGTACTGAATTGTAGAGATTTCCTTTGTTGTGTTTTTTACAATCTTCCTTATTGTTTCATAGAATAACATCTGTAAAGTATTCTTTTACGCACACTTAATAAATTTATAATTGAAAATACAAGATAAATTTATCAAATATTAATAAATATCTTTTTAGACTTGTTCGTACTAAAAACCATATACTTCATTCACTGCCTTGACTAATATTATTTCTACAAATAGCATATTAGACAAAATTAACTTATATATGTAATTTTACTTATATACTTGTATATATATACATACATGTGTGTGTGTGTGTGTGTAAAAATTTCATAATGTATAAATAGATTCATAAACTCATTTAAATCTCTCGACAGACAATCATTTATGCAAGAACGAGAATGATTTAAATAAGTCACTGTGCCGTCATTACTCTATGAAATGAAGTAAGAGGCATAATGTGTAAAGGGATGGAACTTGGGCGCAGTCAACAAATAGCCATTGTTTAGTCCCCCCTTGGCTTTGCGGCGGCAATGCCTCGCTAATGGCTGTATTACTGGGCGGGTTTAAGTGCACCGAGTCTAGTTTTATTCGCAGTTTATTCGAAGTATAGCCGACCGCGGTCGGATGCTTTTAACAATCAATGAAACTACGCCGACGCTTAAAAAGGGGGACTTCGTCAATCTATTTGAGTTTAAATGCTGTGTAAAGTGCTACACTTGCTTGGGTATGAGTACCTAGAATTGAATACTACTGTAGTCAAGACTTTACCAATAAATGGCTGAAATTGTTTTGACAATGTTTGTGTATTTTTAGTGGGTTCCTGTCTTTTCTAGATTCACATTTGGATACGGTAGATGGCGTAACTATAAAGTTACAGGATTTTTAAAGTATTCGAAATAGAATATAATGCTATTTTTTATCCCAGTAATATTAAACAAAACTGTATCAACTCCCGTAAGAGATAAGCAGAGATGACATCAAGTATCTCAAGTATCTCTTGCCCAAATTTTCATGAGCGTGAATGCTTAGCAATTTACTCGTTATACCATTTACGTTTACACTTTTACATTTAATTCTTACAATACCTGAAAACTTATCAAGTAGACTTTACTAAAATATCTTCTAGAATCAGTCACATATTAGTATGTAGAGTACGTGTGGTTTTTATCTCGTCCCCTCGCCTTCGAGTCGTTTACTTCTGTCCCAGTTTACGCTGAATCAACGGGCGTCGGGCGTGACTTACACTGCAAATGAACCGATCGGGAAATCCCATTTTTATCGCAATTCGACATAAGAAAAATGAGAGATAAGAAATGATCAAGCTCTTTATATTCTACTTTCCATGACGATCATTATAACATTATAAAACTAAATTTAATTATTGTGGTGCCAAAAACCGGCAGCAAAACCGGAAAAAACAGCCAATCGTAAAGGCTTCTAAACATAGTGACACTAAGGTGAAATATATTCCACATTTAAAAAAGGTTATATTCGCATTTCATTGTAATTGACTAACGTACAAAGAAATGTATTCCTTTTTATATTATGGTTTGTTTTATTGGTTAAAGATCCCTCTTTTCTTATTTTCTGTTTCAAATTAAAACCCTCTCTGCAGTTACGGAGACAATCAAACGTGTCCCTACGCGTAACCACAACCATGGTACAACAGTTCAAGAAATAACAACTAGGTCGCTAAAATATGAAGACTTTAAACAGTATCACAGATTCGTACAACAACTTTCATAACCTCAGACTTTATTCCTTCACCGTATTCCCTAGTGCACGACTTGAGTTTGATATACCAATAGATACGTGACTTATGCTACATATGAACCAATCAAGAAATATATTTTCCTTCGAAGCAAGAAATATATAGAAATAAAAAATTCATCAAGTTATTCTTAAGCAGATAAATTGAACGGATCGGCTCTGTACATTAATATAGACAATGGGTGCTAGGTTTCTTAAGTATATTTAATAAGAAACTAAATTATATTTATTTCAATACGTACTTTGTTTTGATTTTTTTTTCTAGTTATACAACGCTATAATTATTATTTGAAAAACGTATTATTATTATTTAAATTTAGTATATGAAAGTTACTCGTGTACCTTGTAAAGTAAATGTGTAATCAAAATTGTTTACAAACACTTAATATAAATGTGTATACCGAAACAAAAATATAACCAAAACATGTTTTGAATAGAGAACCTTCGCCGTTTTATAAAAATGGCGTGCTCTAATGATGCTTTTCATAGTAATGAAGCTTCACAAATAGATTGCTATCGTTTGTCACCTCATTTGGCAAGATTTCATTCATAATTTCATTCAATACATCTTGTACAATTGTTTGTTTCTTTACTTATTGATATCTTTTATTGTCTTGGTATAACCCCAACTTTTTTTAACCATGCAACGTCTTGAAAGTGATCACCATTACATTGTATTTATTTTTTGATTAACAACATACGTTGTATTCTAATTTCATTTAAAATATCCTGCTTATTTACTTATCATTAAAATATTCATTTTTATTATGATAGTCACCAAGCGTGTATAATTTTTTTTCCAATATTAATGCTTTCACTCTGCTTACCAATGTTTTTTATACAGAAGTTCTTTAATATCCTTTGGTAATTCATTCAATGGTAAGCCATCCTGACAATTAACATTATGGTATATATGTAACAATATTGAATAAATTAGTTTGGAAATAAGGCTTATGAAACTTCCTTCTCATGTTATCTCTTTCCTCTCTCCAACACCGTATAACCGTATTCCGAGCAATAAATGCAGCCCATTAATACTTAAGATTAGCAATTATACACCAAAAACATATAATAAATAAATTATAAGGAATAGGTACTCGTTGCCTTATGTGCTATTAAAAAGTTCAGCTAATTTGATTTTCATATTTTTTAGATCTCCTATACTGCCATGATAGCGCCACCTACTGGGTAGAACGGAGAGTCCAAATAATATTAATAATATTTTAGTACATTATTCACACACGGCCACTTGATCCCAAACTAAGCAGAGCTTGCGCTATGGAAACCAGATAACTGATATACTACATATATTAATACTTTTCTCTTGTAAATACATACATATATAGATAATTACAAGACACAAGACAAACAGACATGTTCATGCACACAAATGTTTGTTGTGGATGGGAATCGAACCCACTAGCTGCGATGTAAGAGGCAAGCATTTTATCACTGCGCCAACCGGTCAGTCAAATCAACCCTAGACTCATCAAAATACACAAAAACCATCAAAATTTGTCCAGATGTTTACGTGCCATAAATACGAACATACTTTTTATATGGAAAATTGAACAATTTTGTTTGATTGCACAATTCTAACGAATTTATATTAATTAGCGAATTTAAGATAACAAGTAAAATATAAAATAATATATCGTCTTTAGTGGATTTGAAGAACGAATCACGAATAAAAGATGTTATAAAAGAAAAAAAAATAATCACTTTCACCAGCCGATTGCTTCGACGTAACTAGCCAGTAATTTTGTATAAACAAAAAGTTTGTCTGTCTACCTCCTTCAAAATTAAAAAAAATAAAATTAAAACAAGTAAAATTTAAATTAAAATCTTAAAAACCAATGTCTTTGTATTGCAATCAATACAAAAACATTTACTGACGCTTACTACGCCGGTAAATAAAAGGAATTCTTGAAAAGAGATAGCGATAGTAGAAATGTGTTAACAAGTCCGGCCTAATTGTGCCCCGCGCTGGGCTTGACTCAGCCCGCTCAGTTAATTAGTCGACTTGTTAATCAAAGCGCCTTGTTCGAGGTTTAGACTCGCACCTCTATTCAGTCTTCTTTGTTACTGAACTTATTTACTTCATTCGGTATACATGTAATTTCATGTATCGAATAAACAACATTGATTTTAATGATTAAACTTTGCAGATGTTGGCCAAACGTTTATGTTGGACAGAAAAAGATATATAAAAGAAAAAGCTGAAGTAGAAGATAAAAGGAAGAGTTATACAAAAGCATAAATGAGTAAAATCAACTAAATTAACTTAAAAAAATTTAACAGTTGTAGAGTTCGCAACAACAAAATCTATTGCACAAATGCCCCACTCGACCGATGAAATACCACGACCTGCCACCTGAAGCCAGCAACTCACAAACCCTTGTTGTAGATTTCTATGGGTAGCGGTCACCCAGATGACCGCTTGCTCGTTTGTCAACTTTTTGTATAAAAAAATAAAAGAAATTATAAAATATATCTTATCTGTCTTCGGAGAGGTCGTGAATTTCCCAGTCAAATAGCTCAAAACGCTTACATTTTTCTACCATAAACGTTTTTTGATTAAAAAAGAAAGCAAGTAGTTTTTTCTTTAAAATATCCCCACTGTAGTCCAAATGGGATCTTACTTAAACCAAATATAAATATTCAACACATCGAAAGCTGCAATTTATGTTTATATACGCAATAAAAAGTGCTTGAAAGGAAAAATTGTTGCTCAAAAAAACTGCATTACTTATTCAGTACAATTGTTCAACAAAAAACAATTGATAATTGCCCATAAATCCTTATAAATTCCGCGGGGTGCTTCGATGAGTCTACATCCATTATGAGGATTACAAGAAGAAGGAAATTGCGTTTTGAGGTCGCTACACAGTAAAACCAAAAGCGTTAAAAAGGTAAATTTATTTTTAAAATCGCTTCATAAATAATGAGGATCTACGGTAATAAACATATATGTTGTCGCCCACATTTCCGGATTACCGGAAATGTATGGATAAAACAGCACAACGAATCAACATAGTTACCTCATTGATTTTGGACGAAATAATAATCTGCAAGTATATAAGCGTATGTAAAAAGAAAAGGAAGAACTTCAACTCCAACTATCGTCATAACATCTCGTTCAGAGATATTATAGGTTATATTTAGTGAATATTTTAAAAGTAGTATTGTATAATGTGTACAGAGGCTTATAAAGTGAGAGTATTATGCTACAACCAGTGTGAGATATCGTATATAAACGAATAGAGGACCTACTGCTTTTTTTCGAAGTCGGAGAGCTTTTAAGTCGGTTAAAAAGTAGCACATGTTATTTGACTTGAAAAGTAACACTTGTACAACTAAATGAAATCATTTTTGAAGATAAGCTTCAGCATAGGCTGAGGTGGTGATGAATAATCGAGAATCCCTGAGACCAGCAGTAAAGAAGAAGAAGAAAAAAAATTAATATTAAGATTAAATTAATATTTAATAGCAACGCATTTTGTGTAGTACGACTTTAAATACAATGTTATGTAGATTAGATATCTGGTTGTCGTTTCCAATCGATTACTTTACTTTTTGTTTTGATAGGCCCTGAATAAGAAATGCCTGAGGGAAAAAAATTGTCTGTGAAACTGTAAAAAAAACTGTTAAACAAATTGCAAAATTGTTTCGATGTAACATAAGAATAGGCATATTTACGAGTTATTATGGAATATATCAAATAATGTCGTTGTCATTCAATCACAAGAAATTAATTCCATCATCATTCGTATCGTGTATATCTTTTAATACTGGTTACTTAAAGGCCAAGTTCTGTCGTAATCTCTAGCATTACATTCAAGTATGGTCTTTGAGTAGTTTTTAGCGATATTATGATTGTAGTTGACTGTCATCAAGACCTATGTCGGCTTTTTTTCTCCGGCGAATTCACATATTTACCCCATAAAAAATATCAAACTGCAGAGCTAAACTAAGCTTAACTACGAAGAGAACTGCTCCATCGCTTGTGGTGTGACGCTTAATTTATGGGCCAGTTCAAGTCAAAGTTCAAGTCTGCAATTAGATAAAAGATACGAGGAAGCACTGGTTAAAGACGTTCTTCTTTAAACAATTCTAAGTCAAACATTTAAATATCTAGTTGTACCTCGCGGTTTCATCCGCCCCTATTTTACCTGTTACATCGTTTCACTCAGCGTTCTTTGTCTTACTGCTAGCTTCCTAATGATGACTATTCCATTTGCATTCCCAATGCGAAATTTAAATACGAAATAATAATATATTTTCTATTGAATCTATCTATCAAATTCATACGTATAATCTCTTCGGCTTTTTTATAGTATGGTTAGATTTAGGATCAGTGGAAAATTCCGAAAATCTCATTGCCATCCGTTTAATAAAATATATTTAAGAAAATTGTAACAATCTCATGGCTTTGTGATTTAAAATTTTATATAAGAGGAGCTTACTTTCTTCCTTGTTTGTAGTTTTTTTGCTCAACATATAATGTTTCTCAACAAATACCGTTTCATAAATATTAAGTTAAAGCGCTTGGATTCTGTAAACAACGAAAGATGAGAAAATATGATCGTCGCCCGCGAGCCGACGCCGAGATATTTGTCACAGTAATGTAGATGTTACAATGATTAATAACACTAAAATAAAATAATAGTAACAGTCAAAAATGCACTTTATAAAAAAAACATACATCGATTAACCGAAAAATATGATAAATGATGTGTGAGACTAATAATGAAAGTATAGTTCTAAATTATTTTCTCATGATTCTACAAAAAAATATTTTACAAATATTTATATCAGATTATAGAGAAATTGAAACAGCAAAAACATTTTACTGATATATTTGCAATTAAATTTAAACCGTATTGGAACAGATAAAGCCTCAAGAGTTCATTTCTATTCAAACTGATATTTTATTCGTTTTCTTTCTTATTTACAGTTTATTATTTTTACTGTTCATGATTAAAGAAAGAAATATTTTATTTCTATTAATAAAATTAACGTAATATAAACAAGATATGTGTGTAATTCAGACTAAGCAGATATTAAAATGAATATCAGAAAAAAGGAAGAAACATCTTAAACACACAAAAGTTATTTATCTATTAACAGGAGTCCGGCTTATACAAATCCCTCTAATGATTTCCCATGAGATCGCCTGGTAGTGCTAAATAAAAAACCCCGTGTTTTCTCCAATTACTAATAAATAATGCTTCAGAATGAAGAAGCCATTGTCTCAGCAAAAGCTGAGAGCGATTTCTTGATGGAACAAAAATGTAACAATTCTTTATAAGATTATAACGATGGTAGCAGTTTGATATAACCTCTGTGATTTTGGAAATAATAATATTCAAGTCTTTTACGTTTGCACCTTCAAACCTTCAATTTTAAAATATTCCAAAAATTTCCGAAGCAAGACGATTAAAAATAAGTATTTCGTTGACTCAATCTTTTAACTTTTTAGCCATACAAATTCATAAAATTTAAATAATAAAACACCTTATTTTACTAAAAATACATAGAAATATCATATTCTATGTATTTTAGTAAAAGAATATATTCGACCCAACATCTAATCAAGTATACTCTTAACCAAACAACCAAATCTACCGAACAACCTATGGTTGGGATAAAATAGAAGCATACATAGAGAAGAGGAAAGAAGTCGGGATGAAAAGGAGATTGGTATGAAATAATAAAAGGCTTTACCATTTAAAATATTTATGTATTTAATTGTGCTTCGCGGTTTTATAGGCGCACTCAAAATTAGATACTTCGAATTTCGCTCGCCCACTTTATTACATCTTTCTCACTTAGCTTTCTTTTTCCTTCTGCTCAGATCTAAAGGGTTGCGTCGTGATGTTAGAAAGCCTATACCTATCATAATAATTGGGATGTTGAAGGCAATTTTAACTAATATGAATCATAGTTGTGACATAGATAATATAAACAACGTTAACGTAGAGTTTCTCGCTTGTTCAGTGTTTAGTAACTTCACGCCGTGGTTCAATAAATTTCAAATTTCCAGTTCCCACGAGCGAAACTCCTGCATATAGTAATTTTCGATAGAGTTGGCGCAATGCGTGTAATTTTAGTTTGTGCTTGCAATAAATTACGTATTAATAATTATTTAATATTCATCTCCTTGCCCTTTTCCCACTTGCGTAGGGTCGGCACAGTATGTACTACTCTTTCATGTATCCTGGATTCTAATGTAGTCCATACTGCAACTGGTTTTGGCTACAGTTTTACGGCCGGCCGCCTGCCTGACGCCAACCCTCCTTGAGAATATTATGTAAGGTATTTAATATGACATTATAAAATACTAATTATTATTTAATATATTTACATAATAATACATTAAGGAAGTAATAGCATATTGTAAGAACAGTTGAGGTAAACTGATTGTACGTTGCTTTCTTTTACTTATAAAAAAATTCTCCTAATGAACACAAAATAATTATATCGTGATGGTCTCTATTTTAACCTACACGCGTAGTCAATATCCGGCATTGACTACGCCACGATAAAGTAGTATTTTTCGTGTTTTTTTTTAATTTAGACACAAATTAACAGAACGTCGACCCGGGTATATCGTTAAATTGCGTCCAGACCACCGGAGGACGGGCAGCAGCGTCCCTTTATTATCACGGTGGAACATACTGCAATCGCCACCCGCCTGCCAAGCGTGGCGATTATGGCAATTTTCCCCTCAATGATGGTAACAACAAAAAATCGGCCCCCAGTACCCGGCAGTCCCGCTGTTCCTGGCTACGGTAGCGGCCAAGGTGACGGCGGGGCGGGGGGTACTAAGAATCTCCGCATGAGATCCGGCTACCACACCCGACGACAACTGGCCCTGGCAACACTAAACACGCGCACACTGCGGACGGACGAGAG
>DWLR01003280.1:0-13784 GCA_018246295.1 Papilio alexanor hazarajatica | reverse complement strand
ATATATATATATATATATATATAATTTATGGATTTATAAGTAATCCTTTTGTTTTGACTTTTGATAGAAAACTATGCGAAAACCGAACAGTTTTGGAATGCCAACCATGATTCGGAAGATGGAATTTAGAGCTTTGTCGTGTTGAACGATATCAGAACTCAGAGCTGGGAATTTTTAAATAAAGATATTCGGAATTCTCCCCATGGTACAGACGATATAGATTCTCAGTTAATATAGATGCTTCAGTTACTGCTTTTATTGAATACCCTGCATCATTTGACAACGAGGGTAGTTGGGAAGCTACTCTAGTATTAATATCGGGCCCGTCCGTGCTCTTGTTATGATCGGTCGTACTCCACGAGAGCACTCTAGTTTTAAGCACTGCGGTCTACTCTACGTTCGGAAAGTTGATTACCTACCGCACTTTCATTACTTTTACGTTTAAACTCTTAGAAATACTTCAAGAGAGTAATAACCGTTATTTTTAATTATAGCATTTAGTTTACTAGCTTTATATATAATATTTGATTTCCAGTAGTATTCATTGAAATGGAACCTACATTAACAAAAAAAAATATATTGTCAACTCCGCCTCTCCTTTGGTCACCGCATTAGGTGGCGACTAGTAGAGAATTCCTATAGGCATTCAGTCCGCCATTTTTATAATAAATAATTTTCCAAATAAATAAACACATTTCAATTAATTTTGATTCCGCCTACAATATATATGTGTAAATGTGCCAGATATTTGTATGTAAGTCGCAAAAACCCTATGATTTCAACCTTTTGAATGCTATTAACCAGTAGAGTTTTAGCTGATAATTGTAATCTCTGTACCTACTCTAAGGTGGACATTTATAAGTAAGGTCTGTAGGATCATATTTAATTTTTACTTGTGCCTACATACTTTATGTATTAATTAATAGTAAGTATGTTTTGCAGATAACATATTAAGATTCCATACCATTACACCGTCTTTCGATAAACATAGTTTGGCTGACAGATTGTAAACGGCAACGTGGAACATAACTAATAATAATATTATTGAGGTGACATGCAAATAGTCATGGCATTACACCAATAAAAATCTTTTATCTCTTAACTAGACCCATAAGAGCGTATTTAGCTTATCTATAGGTCATTCCTCGTTAATCGTTTTAATACACTAGTTGTTGCTCAACGTAAAAATGTAACAATAAAGTGTAAATGTTCTGAATACATAGACTTATCTTTCATAAAGTATAATAAAATGGGCAAAAAACTTGTTTGGGTATTATCAATAAACTTGGCGTCCGCTATTGGTTTCCGTTTGCTCGCTCGAGCCTTCCACTCTTAAACTAATCTTCCACTATTGAGTATCGGAAAATTATACTCGTCGGTTCACTTTGTAAGCACTTTCAAAGACCTCAAAGTCTTAAATATCTACGCGACAGTAACTAACTTTACAAATTTTTGCAGAACTATGCCGTATGTTTCTGTAAGTTAGAAATACATATCTGAAACAGTCATTTTATATCATGTTAGAAGGAAACGACAGACAGACATTAAGAAGGCAATTAGATAGTGTAAAATAATGTTTGGTTAACAGTATTGTCAGAAGATTATGTTATTTATATGCATATATATAGGAAACATGCATGTATGTATATATGTTTTTGTATATCTATAAAGACTGACCGGTTGGCGCAGTGGCGAGACACTTGCCTCTCGCACCGCAGGTCGTGGATTCGATTCCCACCCAAGAAAAACATTTGTGTAAAAACAAACATGCGTGAACATGTCTGTTTGTCTTGAGTCTGGATGTAAAGACCACCGGAGGACGGACAGGAGCGTCCTTCTCTTAGTACGGTGGAATATACTGCGATCGCCAACCTGCCTGCCAAGAGTGGCGATTACGGCACAATACCGCCCCCCCCCATGATGCGATCAATGGGGGAGGCCTTTGTCCAGCAGTGGACGATCATAGGCTGAGATGGTGGTGGATATCTGTAAAGTGAAACGTTACATTTAATCGACAATACATAATGTTTATCTTTATAGAATTTTACGATGAGCGTAAACTATAAAATAAGTCTAACTGTAATTTCAAATTATATGCCAAAGATATTTTCAAATGCCGCATCTGAATACAAATGGTTTGCTTAAAGCTTTCCTTGCAGCCTGAAATTTCTCATTGAATAGCAAGAGTTGTGTTAGCGTTGTTTACATCTCAAACGTGCTTCGGAGTGAATTTTAAGTCGATGCTTTTGTGTACTTAGGTGCATGGTCTGAACAATAAAAATAGTTCAATAAAATTTACTTTATTAATAGAATAACTTAGGAAAAAAAGGTCACGACAACTAAGGGTGAGGTACTCGATCGAATTCCAAATTCGTCTTCGTTAACATCTAAAGTGAAAAATGCAAAAAAAAAAATCCTCGCACGTTACCTTTCCTATTAGTATTATAGTAGTATTACAAAGTCTTAGAATACAATTTATGTGTACGAATATCCACCTACCCATTATGCTATCGATGAATATGATGCTATACATAGTTGTTTCCGTGCGTACCTCTACTTATTTAGGATTACAATTTGAGTTTGAAGCTTCGCTTTAATTATGCTCTGAGATAATTCTATCTTAATCTGTTAGGCTTTATTATATAGTGGCTTACAATAGCACCTAACGGAATACGAAACGATACATTACAATGTGTGGTCTTTAACAGTATGATGAATAAATTTTGAATCTAGCATTATAAGTTTTAAATAGTCATCTGTGTTTAAACGGAGGCATCATATTTGAACATAGCGTGATATGTGTCATTAATTTGTATCATTTTAGTAGAATTTTAGAAGTATAGAAGTGGTGTTTCTAGAAAAGTCTTTCCGGATTGGGATCTACGAGGGCGTGGATTACACTTTTATTGTATAAATTAGATGTTGTTATAACATAAATATGACTTTACTCATTTCCCTGTACCTCTACTTATTAAATCTACAATCTACAATTTCTTTGTAAGCACGTGCGTGTTCTTTTAGATGTAGTGTAACTTGAGATAAGGTCCTGTCTATTGAGGCACTAAAATGTTAAAAACTAGCTGTGTCCGAGACTTCGTCCACGTGGAATAGTGATTTTCAGCAGCATTTTTAATTTCTTAGACTAATTATTTTGCAAATAAAACGTTAAATACGTTTATATCTAATCGAAAGTCTAAAAAAATAAGTTTCAAGCTTCTACCTTTAAAAATGGTATAATTTCCATACAAACTTTCATCCCCTATTTCAACCCCTTACAGCCCTTTTTTCGCATTAAAAAGCAGCCTATGTCCTAGGCTCTAAACTATCACTGTACCAAATTTCATTCAAATCTGTTCGGTAGCTTATTCGTGATTGCGTAACACACAGACAGACAGAGTTACTTTCGCATTTAAAATATTAGTAAGGATTCATAAAAGTTAGTATAATTTTATAATAACAAAATACAACTGTGTTTTAGATTTGTAGATAGTCTATAGATATATCGATCGAACAGGATTTAACTCACAAGAAATTCTCCCAAGCCGCAACCACATGGAAATTAGTCTGCATTGTGTCTGACATGTGACAGAGGTTAGTGCGACCTACTGTCTGTTAAGTCTTGCGGTCTGCAATACTAATGAACTTGTACTGTACTTTAAAGTATATTACATTTTCACATGGCTTTGTAAACAAGTAAGTGAATGGTTAATTAACGTAATTCCGTGCGCATTCACTGTCCCCCGGAAGGGTAGGTGAACAAAGTAATAAAAAAGAGCACACGATTCAATCATGTGCAATGATTTCGTTTTTAATTAATATTGCATATGTAGAAGATTATTAATGTTTATAAAATTCTTTCACTGTTTAGAAAAACTTGAACTTCAAAACAAGAAAACTCTTTGGGAAACTAGAATTCTAAACTTTTAAGACTAAAAGAGATTTTACATAGAAATATTGTTAGAAATTTCTCGATTTATATAAAATTTAAATTTATTCTAACAATGTCGTCAAAACTAATGTCAGAGGACATTAACGATGTTTGGTGACACGGCACTAATGTGCTGGAATTCTAGAATGTCTTGGACGTATATTTCCGTATAGTGTATTGTAACATTTTTTACAATACACTATTTTTAGTCGATAATGTAAAGCGTATTGTTTTCTTAAACTAGTCATATTTTAATTTACGAGTAATTTATTAAGTTTTACGTGACAAACCTACGCCAATATATATATTTTCAGGTAACATTATATCGGGCTACTACGTTTTATTCAACAAGTATCGTTATATCTTAAAATTATATAAAATTTTAATGAATGAAATATTACATATAAATAACTCCACCTATACAAACTGACAATCAATTAGGTAAATTTTAAATTATTTACTACTAACATTAATTACTTCTAAAACAACATACTTTTGCTCATACCAATCTGTATAACTATAAACTTTGTTGCAAATATCTGAATTAAAAAGCCACTACCACTATTTACCAATTTAAGAAAAAAAGGTCGGATACGGGAAGGAAGTTCCATTGTATAACGCATTAACAATGCATCGCATACTGCGGCGGCATTGTCTATACCACAATAGCCTTTGCCAATGAAAGAGTTTTTTTTATTCTTTCATAAATAAACAGGGTAGAGTATATTTGCATTTTAAAGTATCTTGTCGTTATTTATTCGAACGCCGGACATTTTGCCAACGGTAACCGTAATTATCGTCATTTGCTTCATTGTGTGTTATTTCAAACTTCTTTTTATCAGTTCAATAGAAAAATTTCACTCAAATAAATAATTTATTGGCATCGAGTAGATCAATTTAAAATGACGTTAGTTTCGGTTAGCTTTAATCATCCTGTTTATCAGGGATCGTTTGATGTAAGCCGTAAGTGGAATTCAGTGTAACGACACACATTGCGGCCAACGCTAATGAACCTGGGCTTGATTAAACGAAAAATCAATTACCACTTGGTTAACGCACCACAACATTTAACGAATAACTATTAATCCTAAAATCTGCAATTAAATTTTGAAATAAAATTGTTCTTATGTTATATATTCACTAT
The DNA here is from genome assembly GCA_018246295.1 of Papilio alexanor hazarajatica. Lineage (NCBI taxonomy): Eukaryota > Metazoa > Arthropoda > Insecta > Lepidoptera > Papilionidae > Papilio > Papilio alexanor. The sequence goes on along the minus strand of DWLR01003280.1, from coordinate 8,712 downwards.
ATTTTAAATTCTGAGTTGAGTTTTAATAGCTTAGAGATTTCTAACTTTTTTTTTTTCAAATAAAAAAAATGTTTATTAAGGCACCAACAAAACAGTTAAGATACAAAAAATTATGACGCGCTCGGGTCGTACACCACACGTTCATACGTGTTATAGGACCCGGGACATTTATAAGAGAGAAGTTGTAACATACCGTCTTAATTGTCAAGATATTTTAAGTTTTAGTAAAATTCAATGAACCTTTGACTCTACTGACAATTATGTGTCATTATTCAATTGAAGATGTATTCTTATGACTAACAGAGACTGACGCTGTGATTACAGTTTCACCTGTATAAGACGCAACCTATCAAAATTGCACTCAAGGTACTGCAGCCTGGCTCCAGCTAGTTACGTATCTATACCTACTTGCATACAAACATTACAATTGACTGGGCTAAAATTAACCGACAATGATTACATTTCCTTCTACGTGTTTTTTATGAATCATATATTGATTAGTCAGTATTTTTTTAAAAGCGTATTATATTTAAATTAAATATTAATTACATATGTAGTTCAAACAAAACTTGTCTTGAATATTTTTAAATTAATTTATTTATATTTTTTAAATCTTTATTATTTGATAATGATGTAATACATAAGTTATGTGCGAAAACAAAATATGTGGTGCATTTGACCCATACTGACCATACTGCAACTACGCACAGATTGGAATACCCATTGAACCCGAGTCCAATGTTGGGCTGCTTACATCTTCTGTGCTGTTGAATCAAATCAATATGTAACATTAGCACTTGAACTTCGAGCGCAGGCTGCAGCAGAACCTCCAACTTCTGGCAGAATCAATCTTATCAATTCAAATTTAGTGGATTTCGTGCTATTTTATAATGTCTTATTAAATACCTTATATAAGTATATATATTCGCAAGGAGGGTTGGCGTCAGGCCGGCGACCGGCCGTACAACTATAGCCAAAACCAGTTGCAGTATGGACTACAGTAGAGTCCAGGATATAGGGAAGAGTAGTACATACTGTGCCGACTCTACACAAGTGGGAAAAGGGCAGGGAGATGAGATGATAAGTGGTTCAAACACTAACGTAATTTTTATAAAATGGCAACAGTGAAATGTAATTACAGTGAAAATTGTTAATTATAAAATCAATGTAATTGTAAAATGTTACTATCTTAAAATAGATTGTTAAATATAAGAAATTAAAAATTAATGTAATGTTTCGACCCGTACACCGCCATGATGACTGTGCTGAGGATTTATCAGACAGGATACAAGGCTTTGGAAGCGTGGAGTAAGTGTCAAAATATATATTCTACTGAACACAGTGTCTTGTTTCAAGTTCTGCGGCTGTATCCTTACAAACGTGTCTCATTGACGTTCGACTCCATAGACAGAAGGAATTCGTCTGAATGGTTGGAATCTAAGCCAATGGAAGACCTAAACGTTTCGATTGTGCATTCTTGATACGTCCTTTATGGTATAAACGACAATTATATCAGCAGAATCTAGTCTATAATTATATCATCTCTAATTATATTAGTCTCCAATACAGCACGTGTATCGTGGTTATTTTGTTTACTTTATTTCTGGTTTTATGTCTGCCTTCATATCCAAAATTACAAATATTTTTATTAGAAAATATTAAGATATAGATTATTACGTTAACTTTCCTGATATTTTTAGAGATCTCGTTAACATCATTTTTTCTTGCAAATGTCGGACTTATCGTGTGAAATTTTGAAATAATTTTTATTTTCCTAAAAATTAAGAACGAACGATTTTATTTTTATTTTAATAATAATGTAAATGGTGTCTTTTCTATCAGTATAAAATTTATGGCGAATGTGCACATAGAAATTGTATATGGCCTATCATTTGCGTAATCACGTATTGTTGCTATATACCAATTTTCATCAAGTCGTTTTTAAGTTAAATCGTGACGGAAGACAAATAACAATTTTAAAAATGGTAGATTTTATGGCAGTGAGGCATAAAATGAATGTTTATCACAAAAATTAACACAAGAACTGAAATACACATACTCTACAGACTTATATTTGTGTAGATTTCTGAAGGCGTTCTCTTTAAAATATTTCTAGGAAAATGTCAACTGCCATAGAAAAAATATAAGTATTTTCGCATAGTGGATTTCAATAAGTGGGTTCCGCTTTCGTATTCATGTCCCGTGAATTTTTATGAATATGTACACAGCGTCATGAGTAGGGCGAGATACCTACGCCTACCTTCACGAACGCAACTCTAAAGAGATACGCTTTTATTTATGTCTTATACATATATTTAAAGCTAAAGTTAACAAGTCGGTGTTAAAATATTAAACCATACTTTAAACTTGGAAATCAACAAAGAGAATTAATTAAAGTTAGCAAAAATTAGCTGATGGTAAAAATTTGCAAGTAGGAAGTGTAGTATAAAAGTAGATATTAAAATTGATAAAATTATTCGAAGAACCTTTTGTTTTTTTTTTATCCAGTACTTTTTATCTCTTATAAAATTTTCAGTTGGATTTTAATAATGTTGTGCTTTTTCAGGTCAAATCCAGAGTGGAAGAGTTAGTGATAGAGAAACAAATCAGTGGCGCTATGATGCCGGCGGGGCCGCCTTGAGGTCCCGCCACGCTATGGGCTCTAACATCAGCCAGCACTCATCTAAAGGTCTCAAGGGCCGCAGGGCCAGATCGAGTGGAGATCTGTGCAATGGCGACTCTAAGAGTCAGACGGAGTCTTCAGTATGTGGGTCCGTGGTGGGTGACGTCATGGGATGGAACAGGTCCCTGCCGAATCATCTCGATGGTAACCGCCACCTAGCGGACTACAGTCGCGTCAACAACAACTATGGAGAACTCGGAACGTACAATAGAGGTCAAAAAGGCGGCCGCGGATTGCGGTACAGAGTTTCAAAATCAGGTGTGTTTCTTTATAATTTTACCTTATTTTAATTATAACGAATCATTAAATCATATTTATGTTGGAGATAATTTATATGTCAAGGTTTTCAAAAGATTCCTACTTTTATAAACAAGAAGATTTAATTTGAGGAAAACGTTCGGTTTATAAAACTTTAAATGCAAATAATAACACAGACGGTTACGTAGGTATAAAGTCACGTAGAACTAAATGTTGGCTAGCTTCCACGAACCGCGTTCAGGCATTAGCCGCTGAACAAATTGAATAATAGTTTACAAACAGACCGTAACGGTTTTGTACGTTTAAGTCTGTTTTAATTGCGAACGTAATTGTTTGTTCTTCTCCTTAGTTTACGTGACGTTTTGCGACGGTCTCCCTAACCATAGACGATAGTATTACGAAATTACTGCAGGTGTTGTTGAGTACATTTATGTTTGTGCTACTTTAAGTCAATCAAACTAAACATTTCAATTATCATGTCATAATTTGTATAAAGTTATTTAAAAAGTACATTTTGTAAACAAATTTTACTAAGTATTACTTCTAAACCATTAGTATTATTACTTCTAAACAATTAATTAGGATCGCGCCAAATTAAAATCCGTGATCTCTGCTTAGTCCTCTGGGTTACCGGCATGAGTGTTATGTATGTATTTTTAGGGAATCCTCGATTAATTAATTTAAAGTAGCCAACACCCATCTCACGGGGAAGAACCCAAGTGACAGATATACCACTAGGGAGAGGACGCGCTGCCATGAAGAGCAGGTACACCTACAAAAATATAGCCCCGTAGGCAAGTTATATCCCCATAGGCAAGTTATAGCCCCGTAAGCAAAATATACGCCTGTAGGCAAACATAGCCCCGTAGGCAAACATAGCCCCGTAGGCAAAACATAGCCCCATAGGCAAAGCATAGCCCCGTAGGCAAAGCATAGCTCCGTAGGCAAAACATACACAGTAAACTAAACATACGCCCGTAGACTTAACACATACGCCCGTAGGCTAAACATACGCCCGTAGGCTAAAAATTCGCCCGTAGTCTAAAAATTCGCCCGTAGGCTAAACATACGCCCTGTAGGCTAAACATACGCCCGGTTCCAAATTGTCCTCTTACGAACTTTCCTGCCTGACACTCCAGAGTTTAATTTTGTCTCGTACCACCACACCTTTATACGCTCTCTTGCCCCTGGCGGCTGAGTTAACTTCGTACCGATCATTTAATAAATCGGACGTTACTTTATAAGGCCCTGAATACCTTGGAACCAGCTTCCTTTTTGCTGCACACTTCTAAGGAATGGCCCTTGATGTTCAAAATGAACAGAACTTGCTTTGGTTTTTCTTTTTAAAACAGTTTTCTTCTATGTGGCCTGGCCAGTCACAAAAGTTGCATTTTCGGTCATCATTATTTTTTTCTTTAATCTCACCATATAATTAACCTTGTGGACAACCTTGCCACAAGTAAAATACTTAAATGTCTCGCTTGGGATACTCTGAGCATTAAATTTGTCTGAGTGTTTGACTTCATCACCTTCAGATGAAATTTCGAATCCAATGTTCAATTGAAACTGATGTGGTTTGTGGGTCAAATTCAGTTATAAAGTCACTCCGACCCACATACCGAACTACTGACTTTGTGTGAGAAGTACTTTCTCCATGATAGTCATTTTTCTTTCTCAATTCTATTATCAACCCTTCCAAAGCCTCAATTCTACTGTCTCTTCTCTTTAACTCCTTCTTGTATTCTGCTCTCTTATTTTTAGAGTGTCTCTTCTTGTGTCGACCTATGTTCAAAATAGTTAAAGAAAAGTATATTTAAGTAATTGACACAACACTTGTTTCTTGTCATAAACTTAAAATCAAACACCAAAACAATAAAAATGCAATACAATTTCAATTGTCAACCTTACGGTTTATTTACTTTACGGTTTACGGTTTATTTCTTTAACACTATGTTTGTATAATTACTTAAAAGAATTCCTAAAGAGTACTTTAGTATAAATATATAGAAATAAAGAAACAAGGAACAATCTCACACACTCTCAGGTGAACAGGTGAACACACACTCTTAGGTGATTTCCATACACAGCAGTGTTTGCAGTTTACCAACCACCCGAAGTTCTTAATATTCTTCAAATCGCTGTTAACCACCACCTAACTTGTCCAGAACAAGTTTTCACTCGCAATCAGTTTTAAGATTGTTCATAGCAAAGGTTATTTGTTAAAAAACAAAAAGTATGATTTGGATTATTATATTCAAATAATAGCGTAAAGTATTGCAAACTTAATATTTTTTAAGCATTTAGCATATACTTCGCAAGCAAAGTTATAATACGTTAGGTTTTTCCACACGAAATACCCAAACTACAACATACAATTCTACAAAATCACACAAAAGAAACACTTTGTAGGCTTGTGTAATATCCCATGTCTGATAACTTTTACGGAATCCTTGATTAATTAATTTAAAGTAGCCAACGCCCATCTCACGGGGAAAAACTCAAGTGACAGATATTCAACTAGTGAGGGGACGCGAGTGTCGAATCCCGCGTCGTTCTAGTGTTGCGTCGCTGCACCGGCACGACATCAGTTTTCTTGTTAACAGTATGTAGGATTAGCTTACTAAGCTTGTGTGCTAGAATATTTCATAATCGCTTACCGCCTTACATAAAATAAATCTGGCTGATGCGAATGTCTAAAGTAAGCATGTTTTTATCCTTGTTCCATAAAAACCTACTTTCCAATGGTATTTTGTCGAAAAACTAGTGCTACGTTTTATGTGAATTTTAACATGCTATAAACGCCATTACAAAGTCACATAAAGGTTGTTTATAGTCACATAAAATATCATTGGTTGCTTTTAGCGCACCTCTGTCTTCATAATTGCACACTAGTGGCTAAGAAAGCTAAGTCATCAACTTAGCCGTCTCGAGTATAAGCAGGTAAAAGCTTCGGATTAAACGCTCGAAAACTAGGGTTGCCATGTCTTAAGAAATAACAATTATATAAAATATTATCCTTATTTTTTTCTACGAAACTTTCACGTTCATAATAAATTGCCGTAATATTTAGAGCTTCCTATTTCATTACGTTCATATAAACAACATAACACCCCTACAGTCTGTGTTGCCAAGAAAATAGAGTAGGATTGAAACGACGTGAAAAATTAATGGCGGACCGAGCTCTTAATTGAAACCTCTTTACCACTTAGGGGCTCTGCGTTCGGATTATAGTGACGGAGTAATGAAATTTTATTTCACAAGACGTTGCTAATAGCGTCCTAATACTATCACTGTTTCTCCTTGCGCATAGTAGTTAAAAATATTTATTTTTATTATCATAAAGATCAAAAATATGTAAAAACAAAAATGTGCAATTACTATTATGTGCACTACTTTTGTTGATAAAATGTTTCTAAAGTCATAAAAAGTTTTTCAAAACCATACCTAAATATATTATTGTTGGACGTATTATGGTAACCGTAAATACTGTTCACTCGATTAAGTTAATTTTAACGATTATAATGAATGAACATTTCATTTCATTTCAAATTTATAATTGTAAAAAACTAATAAGAAGGAAGTTACAACGTTATAAAAATACATAATAACACTTGTTTCACAAGACGAGCATCTTTTGCTGTTTATCCTCAAATATTTTTTGCTACATGGAGTGTGTTTTGTAATGTTGTTATCTGTATCGTAATATAAAGATATTCTTGACATCAATGTTGTAAAGCGTAACGCAAAAAATACTAAAAGCCTAATGGTGGGCATACACAGATACAGTAATATGATTTTATTTCAGGAAAATATTTCTGTGCTAATTTTTCAACATAATTTGTAACAAGATTGAATGTGTCCATGATTCATTAATAGACGTATGTGAAACGTACTATTCGTCATTGAAATAAATGTGGTAAATTATTATTTCTTTTAATTAATTGTTATTTTTTTTGTATACACGATCTTGTTAACATCGAAGTTGTAAAACGGGTTACCTGTTAGATTACCATCACAGTATAATTATGGAATAGAAAAAGTGTGTGAAACTTAATTTTAACAATAAAAAATTTGGAAAATAAATAAATTACTTTGACTTTCAAGTATCGGTCGTATTCATTAATCTTTCTTTATTTTGCACTACGTTAATAAAGCATGTATTTATTTGAAGAATACAAAAATTTCAACGCGAGCTTAACCTATATATGTATTCAGCTAAGTTTAGTTGTTGAGTATAAAGTGAAACGTTCATATAATTAGAAACTTAGAGCCGCTGTGCCATGCCGTCCTTGACCGGCATTATTGACGCAGCGGATGACGTCGGCGCGTGTTTGAACCCCCTAGTGATTTATAACTCTAACCCTTTAACGACGTTTCTAGTATGCCCCATTTTTGATCGACATAAATTGCCTAATCTTTTTATACGTATAACTGCCTTGGAAAATGGTTGAATACAGAAAAAGTATTTTTAACACAATATTTGTTTTGGATATACCTACTCGTATATTAAAGGCGATATAAGAAGCACCTGTCAGCGTAACCCTTCTGGTAAAGACGATAATGAGTAAAATCATATTTTTTTTGCTTGCGTTGTTGTTTTTTCTACTATTCCGTACTCTTTAATATTAAGTGTGCCGTTACATCTGAAGTAGTTAAGTTACAAAAAATTAATTCGATAAGGTCGGTAATGTTGTTCCTGATATTTTAAGTACATATCCTTGTTTTTATTAAATCTGATACACGTAAACAAACAATAAAACATATTAAACAACGACCTTTTTAATGTTTGGAGTAAAACTAACGGACCGTTGAAGGTATATGTTATGATGGAATTTCCCTAGGGGAGTGCGTTATAATCTCCAGCGTAGTAAAGTATGGTTTATGTTTGTTTATGAAAGCTTAGTATAGAGTTATACGATAAAATATGAAGTTTATTATGTTAACTCATTTCTGTGTTACATTTAAAAAATTACTTATAAAAAGTAATAGATATCAGTACCAAAAATGTTACAAACATTAAAAATCTTTTTTTTTTTTAAGTTAAAGAATAAAATAACTCTAACTATTTTTCTGCTACGTATTAAAGAAAAAAAAATTGATTATTTTTCATGAAGTTATTGTAAAAAAATTGAGGAATGAATATTTTTGTACATAAAAAGTTTAATTCAGTAACGAAAATAAAATGTGCCACGGTTCTAAATTGAGTAAACGTTTTAAAATCTTGCATAGTTCAAATAAGCGGTATTTAAAACGTCGGGCGGTAGGCTTTAGGAATAATTGTCTGAGTTTTCGGAAGTTCGCGCCGCCGCGAGTTGGGGCGACAGTCTTTTTATCTTACTGTTAGGACTTTTATAAATGCTTTTAAACGTTGGCTGCTTGTGACTTTTTTGCGGTTCTGTTTAAAAATAGAAAGTTAGTATAATAGCTTCAAAAATCTTTTCATTAAAATTTAAAATTGTGCTGCTTGAAATGTCAACGTAATTTATGCGCTGCATTTTAACATTTATTGGAGTTTATTTATTGGACTTATTATTAAAACTCGGAATAATATGACTTCACTAACGTATAGAAAAAAACCTATTAAAATTGAACAAAAATATAAACACATTATATACAAGCTAAAACAGTTTTGTTTTAGATTGATTAGGTTTAATATATAGACTGACCGGTTGGCGCAGTGGCAAGACACTTGCCTTTTTTTATAGAATAAGGGAGGCAAACGAGCAGCGGGTCGCCTAACATTAAGTGAACCGATGCCCATGGACATCCGC
>DWLR01003279.1:0-13785 GCA_018246295.1 Papilio alexanor hazarajatica | reverse complement strand
CAGACACAAGACAAACAGACATGTTCATGCACACAAATGTTTGTCCTGGGTGGGAATCGAACCCACAACCTGCGGCGCGACAGGCAAGTGTCTTGCCACTGCGCCAACCGGTCAGTCTCGACATGCGGGCAATCAATTTGTGGATAGTGCTTGATATATTGCTCCAAGTTTCGCATAAAGTATTCCACATTTCTTCTTGCGAGGATGGGCCACGAGTACGGACGTTCCTATCATGCTCTTCCCACAAAAGTTGAATGAGATTGAGATCCAGTTCTGAAGAAGGGGGGGGGGCTTGTACGTCTTTCTCTTCTTAATATCCTCTGCAAAATTTTGTGCTATGGTTTGGATCATTGTCTTGTTGGAATATGAATCGATCTCCAATTAATCGTAACCCGCTTTTTTTTTCTATTGTTCCTTTTCAAAATTCCTTCATTTTTGATCAAATTGCCAGTTCCTTGGCTATAGAAGTAACTCCAGACCACAATTGAGCCACCACCATGCTTGATTGTTGGGACGGGACTTTCTTGGGCACTGCGTCGAACTTAAATTCTTTGTTTTGAACCGAATAGTTCAAACTTGTATTCATCGGTCCAAAGAACTTTTTTGAAATCTTCTTCAGTCCAATCTCGATGGGCAAGAGCCTACTGTATCCGTTTTTTCTTTTTTTGTGGCTTTAGCAGAGGTTTTCGAACGGCGACGCAACCATACAACTTTGCATCTCTCAGTCGCCGTTTTTGTTTTGTTTACTTCGACGCGGATTTCTGGTGCTGTTAAGCGTCTATTCCCCTTGCTGGTAGCAACAATAAAATTATCTTCACTAGACGTGGTAGCTCTTGGCCTTTCTTGTATCTCCTTAATGATCTTGATCTTGAAAACTGCCTGTCTGTATCTGTATCGAGTTATTGTGAGCATAAACACAAATCTTCGATAACTTCAGTTGTGAAGTAATCTCCCGTTCTGATTTGCCTTCATTATGTAAGACAACGATGACAGAACGCACTTCACTGCTAATCTTGCGTGCTTTTCCCATTTTAAGACGTCTTCACTGGAGAAACCCCAAGTTTAGACTAACTGAGATTGTTTGTGAACAAACCCAAGCAAACTCAGGTAATAAGTCGGAAACACGTGTTTTCGGGAGCTAAATAATCCTAATTATTGACCAATGCGAAACAAAAGCGAAGTAATTAGTAATGAGCACATCATATAAATATTAGGATTCTAACACCTGGCTCTAGCGCAGCGTTTGTCGTTGTTTGAAAACAACAGATTTTTATTGTCCAATAACTTGAAAGTAAACAAAAGAATGACTTCTTTAAGGGGGGGTAAGGTTAATTCGTACAAAAAAGGCATGTTATTGTGAATTTTTTGTGACCACACTGTTAAAATCTCTTTATCCCAACCAGTGGTACGTTGAAGTATGACATTCGAAGAATATCTGATAAAACTTTCACGAAGATATTTTAAAAAAACGGCAATGGCAGCAATTATTCGGACGTGTCTTGGAAAAAAGTTGAATTGCGGTGCCCCTCATAACTTAATGCTGGATCATCTTAAATCAAAAAATCAAATTCGTTCGTTAGATAATAGTTTAGCATTCTTCATATTTTTCACGGAATCGGAGTATCAATAATTCGCAAAACTTGATGAAAACGTAGCGAAAATAGGAACGCGCGAGTACGTCTGCTCCATAAGATATTTCCTGCTACACTAAATTTTATCCTCAACACTGACAGAATATACGGTACAGGTATAAGCACGTTTGTCCTTGCGTTGAAATTTCTATGAATAAAACTGAGGGTAAGGTTAGGTATTATATAGAGATCGAAACATCTGCCAGGCAACAGTAGCGCGCTCGGGTCGGGTAGGAATGAAATACTCATAACCTCGTCAATTGACGAATTAAGTATTTTATTCTACCTACCGACTTGAAATTTTGACACAATATTCTTGAGATATTATGCATTCAGTAAAATATGCAAAAAATAAATAAATTTTATACCTTAACCCCCTCTTAAATATTCGATATTAACAACAGAATATGCAGATATGCATTTCTTTTATTTATCTTATGGTATTTTATTACAATTCATAGATAATTATATTGCTTAAGTGCGGTCTTAAACTTTTGGCCGGCAGTGTAGGTCACTAAGTAGCTAAATATACAAAATTAGTTACTTTTTTTTTCTTCCTATTGATAAACAACTTTGTCCCTTTATCATCATTTTACCCAAAATGCAGTGTGCTTTATTAATAATAGGGGTTTAAATATGAAATTACTGTTTTCACATACTGTCTATTTTGAATTAAAATTAAATCAGTTTGGTGTGAGATAAAACTTTTTCAAATGCCAACTAGAACATTCTGTATTTTAAAAATTTATAACATTGGAATGTTTTACTATTAATTATTTTTTAATCCGGTTTTATAATTGAAAATGAATAAATAGAAAATTAGAATAATTTTTGAATAAGAGTTCCTGAGTGGAAATATTTATTGATAAACAACCCCTACAATAGTTTTCCAGGAACTGATACCGATCAGTTACATTTTATCATATGTATAGATTATGGACAACAATTAATGACTTAAAATAAGGATACAACCTCGTGAGTGATTAGGTCAGACACATTGTAGATAATTTTAATTTAAAAATATTTGTTCAGCAGATGGATTTGGTGAAATAAAGTCGCGTCAGCAGAACATCGATTGAAACGAAGCCGCGCGGGCTCTGCGCCCGCCGGCCGCCTCGGCGTGCGCTCTCTCGGCCGCGCCATTCTCCCCAGCCGGATAACTTAACCATTCCGTGCTGTGCACAAGGTATCACGTTACATCTTTCCACAGTAGTACCTCTTAAATTTTTAAGTTAAAGTTAAACTCTGTCCGTGGAGCGTAATGACGCAATACAAACAATTGGCTGACAGCGACTACGCTATGCGTAATGGCGTGTTGTTGGCGTGTGTTTGGCTGTTCAGTTAAATATGGATTGAAAAACCATAAACAGCGTAACGCTTGCTCACAGGCGGCGTCTGACCATACGTTCAGCTTGGAACACGGTTATACTGTGGCTTGCGGTAGGAGTTAAGTAGCAGAAATTGTCTCCTAAGAACCAGCGTTACATTCTGTTTGTACTAATTAATGTCTACTTGATCTTTTTTTGATTAAAGTCCATCAATGTAGATAGTACTTTACCCGTAAAAGATAGATACATACCTAGTCAGGTCATAAATTCTGTCAAAACACGTTTAATATAATTGATGATACACTTTTTGATAATTATTTAGAAATTATATAAAATGAATTAAATGTAGAATACAATTTTATTTACATTTTACAACTTTATTTATAAAACAGTTTTACTTGGAATTAAACTGTTTTTACAGTTTATACATATATAAATTATATCTCATATTATAGATAACACATGCGTTGACTTAGCTTTTACTTTCATTAGTGTTTTAAGCGAGAACGATTTTCAGTAATATGACGCGGAGTGGACAAAATTCTATATTTAGACATTTTACATAGTACTGTTTTATTATTTTCAGAGCATGGTTGAGCGTGCGGAGTATGAGGAAAGCGGCCCTAAAGTTGTGCTAACTCGTCTTACCAGTCTCGCACATGTGGACCTTCGCCTCGATCCCGTTTCAAAAGAATCGCTCGTAAAACATTTACGGGTTGAATTTCCCAGAGAGAAAGTACCCATAGTACTCACACCGTTGCTGTATCCGGAAGACACTCAGACTCCGTTGAAGAAAATGAGCACAGCCGATGAGATGGCAGCTGCAATGAGGGACAACCCGCTTGCAGACGTCATCAAGGACATCGGTTACGATTTCACAGTGACGTTTGAGGAATGCAAGAACCACATGTTAAACTTTGGAGGGCGAGAGCCCACTGCGATCGACATCGCCCGAATTATTTCAATGATGGTACGCTACCATACAACGATTACAGACCTACCACAAATACAGACGCCGGGAAACTTTTGGAGGAATCACGAAAGCAAGAGAGATGGGACTGCACCAGGGCATGTGGACTCATGGAACGCTGAGGTCTTTGTGCAAACACTCAAAGAACTCGCATCTAATTTAAACTGGAAAGAAGTTATTTTACAACTAGATCATCCAGAATTCATCGTTCCAGACAGACAGGGTCTTAGTCTTTTGTTCTCAATCTTGCGCTTGGGACTGCAAAGTGCAGGTTACCCAGCCAATATATTCCCTGTAGAATACCTATGCCGTAGGTGGACCAATCTGGAAGGTCAGATGAGTTTGATTACTAATATTTTGAAACACCCTGATATATTCAGCCTTGCAGATTATCCATTTCATCCAGTATCTATCGATATACTGAAGTCCCCACCGGAAGCCGATAACAAGGAAGTTGCGTCGTGGCGCTGTCTGTACCTGGTGGAACTGCTGTTGTATGCTGCGGACCGAGGATATTATTTGCAAGTCCACGAACTATTCAAGTTCCCTCTACTGCATTGCCCTGACATTTTGATGCTCGCTTTAATTCAAATAAATGCTCCGATCACGGTATTTCAACAAGAATTACTGTCTACTCTAATACCGATATTCTTGGGCAATCATCCGAACTCGGGCGTCATATTGCAACGTGCGTGGCATTCACAGAACCCAAACATCAAGCCCATTGTAATGCATGCTATGGCAGAATGGTACATACGCGGAGATTGCGACCAGTCAAAGCTGTCCAGGATCTTGGACGTCGCGCAGGACCTGAAGGCGTTGTCGGTGCTGCTGAACGTGCAGTCCTTGCCCTTCGTCATCGACCTGGCGTGCCTCGCGTCACGGAGGGAGTACCTCAAGCTAGACAAATGGTTAACTGATAAAATTAGAGACCACGGAGAAACTTTTGTCTCCGCGATGGTTAAGTTTTTACAGAGGAGATGTCCCCCAGTTCTAGGTAAACCGCTCGAGGAGCAGTTACCCAAAGCCGCATTATTATCGCCCGAGACTATAGGCACGATACTGACATGCCTGCAGCTATGCGCACCGAACGTCGCGCAGGAGCTGCAGGAAGCGATCTACAACGTGACGGCGAACTGCCAGGCGTTGATAATAAGTAAGACGAGACAAAGTATGGCGGGGATGTCCCGCCCGCATCCGCGGATGATCGACACGCCGTTCAACCCTGCCCCTCAAAGTGGACAGTTGTTTGCTCCCCATGTTGATTCAATGGCGAACCTTACTTCCAACGTCGCTAACGTTACTTTAGGTATGCCGACGGACACTGCATTCGCAATACCCGGAGCCCTGGGGCCTGTAGTGCCTTCTCCGGGATCGCCCTCACGACTGTTAGGACCGGGGCCCAACAGCCCTTATCCTATGATGGCAATCCCGCACAGTGCTAACATCACCAATATGGGGGCCTTAACGCGAATGACGCAAGTCCCATCTATGGACAAATTTCGGTTACCGGATCAAATCCATTTGCCTGAAATAATGCATAATGTTTCAAAGAAAGTTGAAGATGAAGCAAATGGCTACTTCCAACGAATTTACAATCATCCGCCACACCCATCCCTATCTATAGACGAGGTACTAGAGATGCTGAAGAAGTTCCAAGAGTCGCCGAATAAAAGAGAGCGAGAAGTATTTTCATGTATGCTCAGAAACCTGTTCGAAGAATACAAATTCTTCCCCGAATATCCCGATAAAGAGCTTCACATTACAGCGCAATTATTCGGTGGTATCATTGAAAAGGGTCTGGTTCCGACTTACGTTTCGTTGGGCCTGGCCCTGCGGTACGTTCTGGAAGCGCTTCGGAAGCCGGAAGGCTCCAAAATGTATTACTTTGGTATAACAGCATTGGATAGATTCAAGTCGCGTCTAAAAGACTATCATAAATATTGTGAGCATGTCCGTGCCATTCCTCATTTTAGTGAGTTCCCCCCTCACCTGATCGAGTACGTCGAGTACGGGCTACAGAGCCAGGAGCCGCCCGCAGCTCCGCCCGCCGCTCCGCCCGCAGCTCCACCCGCCGCCGTAGTCTCGCCACCGTACAGGTAGGCTTATCACTACCAACAATATGTGCATACAAATTAATTATAAAACATTTAGACACAATAATTTAACTATTTTAAGCCTTCCTTAAGAACACCTTTAGTATGCAAGCCTAAGGAAGGCGGTAGTATCATTTCCTTCACAGAAATTTCTTTTCTATTATAAAATGCTTTCATTGTCATGAATATGTCATGGTAACAGGGCGGCGCCGAGCTCCATCAGCGTGCTGCCCAAGCCGACGAGTGTCGGCGGGCGGCCGTCCATCGCGAGCGCCACCAACATCGACACGCTGTTGACGGCGACGGACCGCGAGGGCAGCATAACTGCGCCGCCCAAGCACGTGCAGGACAAGACGGCCTTCATATTCAACAACTTGAGTCAGCTCAATCTGAAGACTAAGTGTGAGGAGCTCAAGGAAATACTCACCGAGGAATATTATCCGTGGCTCTCTCAATACATTGTGATGAAGCGGGCATCGCTCGAATTTAATTTCCACGCCTTGTACTCTAATTTTCTCGATGTCTTAAAAGCTCGGGAGGTCAATAGGTTGGCGACAATGGAGACTTACCGAAATATAAAAGTTTTGTTGCGATCCGATAAAAGTATAGCCAACTTCAGCGACCGATCACTGCTGAAGAACCTTGGTCACTGGCTGGGCATGCTGACGATCGCGCGCAACATACCCATCCTGCATGTCGACATCGATCTCAAAGCGCTCCTCCTGGAGGCGTACCACAAGGGCCAACAGGAGCTGCTGTACGTCGTGCCCTTCGTGGCTAAGATATTGGAGTCGTGCGTGAGGAGTGTGATATTTAAGCCGCCAAACCCTTGGACTATGGGCTTGATGAATGTCCTGGCCGAACTTAACCAAGAACCAGATCTGAAATTAAACTTAAAGTTTGAAATAGAAGTGCTGTGTAAAAACCTGAACTTGGAACTATCAGAGTTGAAACCGACTTTATATTTAAAGGATCCAGAAACCCACAAACTCATAGAACTCCAGCTTTCCCAGCCAAAGACGAGTGCCGAGCCCGTTAATGTCGCCGTGAACCGAGCCGTTGCGCAGGCGCCGCAGATGCAACTCATGCCCACTCAGCCCACGGCGGGCGCCGAGGAGGCTGCTGCAGCGGCAGCCCCGCCCGCCGCCGGCCCGTGCGCCGACTCGGCCATTATGGGAGCGCTCGATATTCCCGAACCTCGATTCAATTACATGGATGTAAATGTCACTTCGACATCTGCATTTGGGCAAAAAATTTGCTTCAATCCTCATATAATTTTATTTCAAAATTACCCGCATTTAAAGCAGTTCGTCAAGCCGGCCGTCGAGAGATCCATTCAAGAATGGATACACCCGGTCGTCGACCGCGCTATAAGCTACGCGCTGACAGCTTGCGAGCTGATCATCCGCAAGGACTTCGCGCTGGACCCTGATGAGGTGCGCATGCGCATGTGCGCGCACCACATGATGCGCAACCTGACCGCCGGCATGGCCATGATCACGTGCCGGGACCAGATCCTCTCCACCATCAGCACCAACCTCAAGGCAGCGTTCCTCGCTGCACTCATGCCTGCCAATCCTCAGCAGGTAATAAGCTTTTGAAGTTTTGTGTTGTATAAACATTTGCGTCCTGTATACATTTCCATGACCAACTCTTTTGTGCATTTGCTAAAATACATGTGGAAATCAAATCGAAATATATGTAAACGATATATAGAAACTATAGATATAATTGTAATAGTTGCAACATCCATGATGCAAAAGTGAGTGGCAGTGTTGGTAGGGCACGACCCAGAGAAACTTATGTCGATCCAATTAATGACACCCTAAAGAAAGGCTATGTAAGGACTACCTAGGATATAGAAGTATGGCTGTAGAAGCGATAGAGGCGTACCAGAAACATGGAAGGTTACCCTACCCCTCTAAGTTACTGCCGCGTGTGTTATGTATTACGATTTTGACTCATGTTGTACGACTTTATATGCCATATTGTATGGATAAGTGGACATCTTACCACATTTTTAAAGTGTATATTCTCAAAGCTCTTACAAATATATAGTTAACGAAGTCTGTAAATTATTTCTTATATGTACGCGAATATTAGACAATGAATTTATTATTTAAATTTCAGTCTGTATGTATTATCAAAGATTGAAAAGCAATGCTATGCTGTGTCTTTTATTTATGAAAAATATTTAGACACGTCTATATAATTCTGAATTACTCTATACTTGATGGCGCATGATCCATATGTCTAGATATAGTACAATTTTGATACGTTATATATTTCTAGTACGGCAGAGGCCGCGACGGTCCCTCGGATAGTTTCCGTTAGTGGTAGTAGTAGCGTCACGTTTATCGTTCTCAGTATCTATGTGTTGTTTAATCGAGTGTTTGTTTTCATATCTTGTTTCTTTTCCCGTGTAACTATTTTTTAACATAATTTGTTCCAGAATATAATTGAAAATGCTGCAGCCGTTTTAGCTACGGAAAACATGGAATTGGCCTGTGCTTACATTCAAAAAACGGCCGTGGAGAAGGCGTTACCCGAACTAGATAAGCGACTAATGAACGACTACGAGATTAGAAAGCAGGCTAGACTAGAAAACCGACTTTATTACGACCCTATGGTATTGGCATATCAAACCGAAAATCTCCCAGAAAGAGTAAGGCTGAGAATGGGAGGACCGACAGACCTGCAGATGGTTGTGTACGAAGAATTCGCCTGCAACATCCCGGGCTTTGCGCCCACCAGAGATTCGGCTATGTTCATACCGAAGCCCTCGCAAGACCAGATCCCCCAGCTTACCTTCAGCCAACCCATGAACCCGGCTCAGGCGTACAGTGTGGACGAGATGGGGTCTCTCATGAGAGCGGCCGAGATGTTCTTGTCCAGCGCGCTCAGCGCACAGGTGTGCCCTGTGCAGGCTACGAATGTGCATTCCCTTCTCGAGTGCCTCGTCGTCGCAAGAAGAAACCGAGACATCGTTTCTGGGTGTAATCTGCTGCAAAGGGTAAGCAAATGCCTTTTACCATAATATAGAGAGGTATAAACTTTTCATTCATCCTCGATCCAAAACTGTTCCAGGCTGTCGAAGGCCTCCTGGACTGTCGCATCGTGCAGGCCGGCACCACCGCCGAGCACGTCGAGTTGATGACGAAATACAGAGACCTGCACATGCGCGTGCTCAAGCTCTTGGAGGATTCCCGCGTATACGGCCACGCCTGGACTAGCAAGCAGGTGACCGCGGTCCTCGTCGAGTGCAGGGACGAGCTGCGCTATAACCTCGAGGCCGTCGACTGCCTCGTGCGCAACCAGCTCGTCAACATGCCGCAGGTGATGCGTCCTACATCTCCAAACTATACACTCGCTTTGAATAACTTTAATAATTTCTGTCTTTTTCTATCACTTTTTTTCCGTTCTTGTAGTTTTTTATTTTGACCTTTGCCATTGGTTTATTAACTAGAAAATGATTTATTTCTTTGATGAACATTGAAGTTGGTAACTTAGAATAATGAAAAACAATTGTGTTTATTAGACTTAAATAGACAAAGGATTCGTAAAAACTGTCTGTTTTGGCAACGCTGCTTCGTCGGCTGTCACATACGTTGCTGACTTGCGTCTTGAACAGCTAGAACTAAAATGAAGCTATTAACTTTAAAAAAAAAGCCAGACGTCAAGCAATATAATAAATATTTCAAAGAGTTGAATCAAAAAACGAATTCAAAAACATACAAAAACTTATATGCAACGATTCATATTTTGTAAACATTGTAACGCTTATCGTGCTAAGGACACAATAATAAACTCTTTGTTATATGTAAATTTTATTAATTTAGCTATATAATTGCTAATATAATTTGTTTTATAAATTTTTTTATGTTTTTCGTTGCAGTACGATCTGGCCGTCGCCCAGCTCATGGACGACGGCAACAACTACGTCGCGGTGGCTTTCGCCATGCGCCTGGTGCAGCTATACCTGGTGGACGACCGGCACAACCCGTTTGTGCACGACATGGACCTGTACCACACGACGGAAACGCTGGCCCGCGTCGCCGCGCGCCCGCCGCGCCGCGCGGCTCCCGACGGCCTGCCCGCGCTCATAGACACGCTCCGGATAAATCAGGACCCCGGCGCGTACCTCGGCCAGAGGACGCCCCTAGGGCCCGCCGCGCATATACATTCGGGCTTGTCGCTGATGCGGGTGAGTTTCTTGCATGTACCTCTCGACGAGTCCCAGCTCGATCGAGCACATGACACGGTGTTTATATAAGCTGAGCTCGCACTGCTTCCCAGAACCGCGAGTGCGACGACCCGCCCGGCCTCCGGGAGAAGACCGAGAACGTGCTGCGCGAGTGGCGGAGCATGCTGCTCAGCCCCTTGACGGACGTCGAGTTCGGACAGAACTTCAACATATACGTGCACCGCATGAACATGAACGGAATCCTGAAGTGCGAGGACACCGTCACGCGCTTCCTGCGCATCGCGACGCAGATCTGCGTGGAGAGCGTGTACCGGCAGCTGGAGGAGGACCGCCTGCGAGGAGCCGCGCCGCGCCGCGAACGCTGCTACGCCACCTGCGACTCCTTCGTCAAGCTCGTCACGCTGCTCATCAAGAACACCGCCGACGCCGGCAACGCCGCCAACCCCGTGCCCAAGCTCAACCTCCTCAATAAGGTATGTTGTTACAGCAGCAGAGGCCGCGACGACAACATCTGTCGCACGAATGGCCCGCTCGACCGGTGGAATACCATACGGTGTGAATACCTCACAGAAGACAGGCGTGAAGAATACTTCTAATTCTGCGTTTCGACTGAGGAGTGAGGTGAGGTGCCGCGAGTGAGGAGGCCTAATTATAGTCCTCTGTCTATTAAAGGTACACAAGGCATCTGCAAATCGCGAATGCTATGGATAGGTCACTTAGGTGTAGCCTGAGTTAACTTGTTACACCGCTACAGGAATTAAAGAATTTTGGGGTGTATTGTGCGTGTGGCGAAAAGTGGATTCTTTACAATAATCGTAAGTGAACAAAGCAATGACGTATATATATTATTGCAGCCATAGAAAAGTTAAAGTAACTGCTTAGTGTAACTAGCTTCCACAGACTAGGTCGGTAGTAACTGCAGATGTCTAATGTACTGAACATCGAGAGAGCCGCGACTCGTCTAAACAAATGTGACAAATCTGCACTACTGCTCCATCATAATGCTAGTCTTGCACTGCTCGAGAAACCGTTTTATCACAACGGGGCATATAGTTAGAAATCCTCCGTGCTTATCGGACCCTGTCCCAACACACTAGCTTTTTTGCACTGTAAAAAAATTTCTTCCCGAAAAGCAATACAATGCCTCGTCATGTATTTAGTGGAGTCCACGTTGAGGCCACAAAGACCTTCCCGTGAGATGGCAGAAATGTAAAGAAAAGCAGGGTAAATATTATGATAAATATATTTTACCTTAGAAAAAAAAAATTGATTGAATTTTTCAGTACAAAACGGCAATGTTGTTTTTTAAACCCTAATATTAAGACTGCATTATGTGATATGCATAACACAGCGCTATACGAGGTGGGGTGGGCTGAGCATTGAGCAGGGGTCGGGCTGCAGTGAGGCGGGCAGGCTGAGCAGTAAACAGCGGTCACGTGTGCAGGTGCTGGGCATCATCGCGGGCCGTCTGCTGCAGGATCACGACGAGCCTGGCGGCGACTTCCAGCAGCTGCCCACGCATCGCCTGCTGCTCATCCTCTTCCTCGACATGAACATGGCCGAGCCCGTGCTGGAGTCCATGAATTACCAGGTGAATCCTATCAAATGCTCTATACATGCAAAGCTTGCTACTTCTCAACATATATATGTAGCTCATGATAACATAAGAGAGAGACCCTCGTCACCTCACTCGGATGATGGATCAAGACTTGTGTAAGTTGTAACAAGACATACAAACAACCAGTCAGAAATAAATTTTATATGACATATCAATTGCGTTATGACGTGTTGTTGCTATAAATCAATTTTCATTGCGATCGGTCCAGACCTTAAGTTAAATCGTAACGCACATACAAACATTTTAAAACTGAAAAAAAAAAAACTAATTACAAACAAACTACTATCACAGATAAATAGTACCGAGTCCGCGACGCAAGTCTTATGAAGACAAGTACAGCAGTAAAATAATTACATCGCGTTTAAATTGATTAGTGACTATAAAGTCGATGTAAGGACCCGTAACCGTTGAGCAATCATGAGTAGATCTATGGATGTAGAGGGTGCGAGAGAATTGTGCCAGGATAGCGTCAAAATGAAATCCGTACTCCGCCTACGCCCGGTGCGGGCAGGCGCGAGTGAGCGGCACCGAGCGCTAGCAATGGGTGTGCAGGTCCTGACGGCGTTCTGCCACACGCTGCGCATCGTGCGGCCCAGCGTGGCGCCCGGCTTCTGCTACGCCTGGCTGGAGCTGGTGGCGCACCGCACCTTCCTCAGCCGCCTGCTCGCACTCACGCCGCAGCAGAAGGTATCTCCTCATAACTAATTATTCTAAAATTTCACTTTCCTAATTAGCTTTACTTATAGCTCACTTCCTCACTCACTCACTCTCCTGGTCTCTCATTTAAACTCAAATTTAATACTAAATATGTTTTGTTATTAATGTGTAAGACCACCACCACCTCAGCCTATGATCGTCCACTGCTGGACATAGGCCTCCCCCATTGATAACATCATTGGGGGGAATGTGCCATAATCGCCACGCTTGGCAGGCGGGTTGGCGATCGCAGTATGTTCCACCGTACTAAGAAAAGGACGCTGCAGCCCGTCCTCCGGTGGTCTTTACATCCAGACACAATATAAACAGACATGTTCCCGTGAGAGACATTATCAATCTTTTATCTTATCGTTTTCCTTATCACATCCCTACTCTGGCCTGCATACAGTCTGGCAATATATCTACAAATCATCTGATAATTGCAGAAGTTTACATGTAGTGGTCACTTTTTAAGCTATAAGTTAGCTAATAGCTTGTTTTCATACCGGTGTCCTTGGGGAAGGCGAGCATTCCCATGCAGTGCTGGATGTCCCGCAGCTGGCCTTCCTCGTAGGTGGAGAAGTGTTTCTTGGCGTAGCGCACCGCCTCGAGGCGTTTGTCCTCGCGGACTAGCTCAATGAACTCCTGGAAAATTGAAATATTTCTTAATATATCCACCGTTTCATTATAATCTTTAACTTGGCACAACAATCTACAATAATCTATACTTGCATAACAGTTTTAAAAATCAAACTAACATGCAAATTAAAAAAACAAAAAAAAAAAACATATTTTTTTAACATAAATTAAAAAAATATATAACCATCATTATGTCAGTAGTTCTTAAAAAGGAACAGGTCCTCAGCTATAAGCACTAACGACTAGAAATAATAATAAAGGAATAGGACATTAAATCTTTAAAATGATTATATAGTGTGAGTGCGATGTCCGCTGACCTGTATGCGTATGTTGAACTCCATGGTGGAGTTAAGCTTGCGCAGCTTGGACTTGTTGTCGGCGCACCACTGCAGGCAGCGCGCGGTGCGGCGCGCCAGCAGCTCGCACTCCACCTCCGCGGCCGCCTGGTAGATGTCTGCACGCGACATGCACACTCGCCGATATCACGTCATCGAGGTGTGTTCGAAACCGTTCGTTACAACACCAATTGTTTTTTTTTATAGAATAAGGGAGGCAAACGAGCAGCGGGTCGCCTAACATTAAGTGAACCGACGCCCATGGACA
>DWLR01003278.1:0-13788 GCA_018246295.1 Papilio alexanor hazarajatica | reverse complement strand
CCATTGGCCTGTTGTGTTAAAATAGTATTTAAATTATTTTTTTCGGATGTGCGATTTTTTTGACGCCGAGTGTAGTACAAACTTAGTAATTAACGAGCAAAATGTATGTATTAAACATCATTTAATTTTGACAACTATACTACCATTATTATAACTAGACAATTATAGATGAACAGCGATTGCTACTAGGTCTGTCAACACTCCATGGCTGGATCAAAAACTATGAATGGATGTTAAACTTGTCGTACAAAGTGAAACTGTGAAAGTGGCAAGCGAGAGGAACAGAAAATAAAACTATAGTAGATTTGGCAAAAAGAAGAGTGCAACTGGAATATAAAATTAAATTGGGTAGATCAGCCTAAACATAGATACGGGAGTACCAATGATGAGAATTCAGTGCGACGATTTTTCTCCAATTATGAAATATGAGCAGAAATAACTGGCATCAACAAAAATTTTATTGATAGACTGTGTATAATTTTGATGACAATGTGCAGTGGGCTAGCAATAAATGAGGAAAAATTTAAAATATCCTCTCTAAAAACCGATGTTATCTTTTAAAAATGGTATCAATGGTATAATATGCCAACTACCACCATTTACAGAATATTAATCCATGGGTATATTATAGTACAGAATGCAGTAGTTCCTATAGGTCTTCTATCAGAAGAGGCCCAAAAAAATAAGAACAAAGATATTAAAAAATATCGTGAAGCATTCACACGGAAATTTTCCAGGAAACAGACTATGAAAGATTTGTTTCATCAACTTTTAATACCGTCAAAAACTACCACAAAGACAAGTTATGCCCTATTCTCAAGATGTAAAAAAAGAACCAGAAGTATAATTACCAGAATTACTTTATCGTAATTAAATATCGTAATATATTTTTTAGAACTTTCTCATTTTTAATATTAGTAAGATTAAATATATCAATTAAACATGGTATCATTAAAGTTTTATTTTTCTAAAGCATCTTCAAAAATAGTTTGAACAAACTACAGCAATATATAGAGGTAAACACATTTAATGTAATATTGGCCAACTTTTGAGTAATTGTCTCCTGTGTGCAGAGGAGGAATTGTATGTTATAGTCTGCACATCTTGCGTGTTTATCAAATTGTGTTGATTTCTCCGCGCGATTAATATACAAGGCATAACTTCGGAGACTTATAACACTGAAAATTGTCTCGTTCTGCTACATGTTGTTGTAAAAATGATATGTGAATAATGAAATGAGAAATAAACAAATAAATTTTTAAATCGTGAACTGCCATTTTAATTTATTTAATAAGTTGATTTACATGACACACTAGCTAAGAAACCTACTTCCTTCTAAACAAGAAATTGCTCATTTATATTATCCTATATTTAAATTGCATACTGGCGCGTTTGAAAGATCGCTATTACGTTAATACACAATAATGTTTTACTATATACCGGGTCGGGTCATAAGTTTTGTCAGAGCCTTTTCAAAGTTCAAATATGGAGTGGACGAAGAAAAAAGATAGAGTCGCGGTTATCTCGTTGCATCGCCGTGGTTACGCGCCAACAGATATTTTCAATGTTCTGCAAAAAATTAATATACACTACGGTTTGTTAATCGCACTATCAAACGATATATTGAAGATTCCAGCTACGAATATCGTAAGGGGACCGGCCGACCTCGCACAGTTAGGACATCAGCGATGATCAATGCAGTAATGACGCGAATCCAACGAAATCCTGTGCGTAAACAAAAAATCTTAGCTGATGTAGATGGGGCTATGCAGAATCACGGTCAAAATAGTTTTAAATGAAGACCTGGGACTATGAATTTATCGTAAAAAGATCGGACTTTTTTTGAACGAGCGTTTGAAAAAAATAAGGCTGGAATAATCCCATGCTTTGTTACAGCAATACGCGGGAAAAAATATCGGGAAATTTAGATTTCGGATGAAAATTTTTTTACCATCGAAGAAAGTTATAATAAACAAAATTTATGCATACAGCAGCAGACATTATCCTTCGTCACTCATGGTTTGCCTTGGAGTCTCTCATATTCAGGCTTAACTGGTTCAGGTTTTTTTTTCTGTGAAAAAGGTGTAAAAACCAGCGCTGAGGTATACCATAATACCTTCCTAACAAATATAGTGGAACCTCATACTCAATGTTCAAAAACAGATATTGGATATTCCAACAGGACTCTGCACCAGCTCATAGGGCAGGAAGCACTCAAAACTGGTTGACCGACTGGAAGACTGGCCCTCTTCTAGTCCAGATTTAAGCCCACTGGACTACAAGATATGGCGACATTTGGAGGAGAACGTCTGCGCTAAACCTCATCAGGATTTGGAGTCTCTCCGAGCATCTTTGATTAAAGCAGCGGCAGAAATAGATATGAATGTGGTGCATACTGTGATCGATGACTGGCCGCGTCGATTAAGGTCATGTATTCAAAATGAGAGAGGGCTTTTCGAATAATGTAAAGTAAATTGTATTCAGCATTTAATTACCTTTCATTTCAAATAGTTTCTAAATAATTATCAAAAAGTGTACCATTAAGTTTTTGACAGAATTTATGACCTGACATATTTGCTACCATTACTTTTTACGGTTTACTAATATTTTATATGGCCTATCATCTGCACAACCACGTATTCTTGCTATATACCAATCTACATTAACTTATGTATATTACACAAACCTAAACACAAATCACTAAGACCGGTCATCTCGTTCTTAAGTTGTAACGGGATGTACAGCAGACAAACAGATTTTATACAGGGTATTATTTGCAAAATCACGTGTCCTTACTATATACTAATTTTCATTAAGATCTATTAAGTTGTTCTTATGTTATAACGGGACATACAGACGGACAGACAGACAGATTCTATATATATATACTATTGTATGCGCGATTAGCTGTATACCAATTTTCACAAAGATCGGTCAAGCTGTTCATAAGTTATAACGAGACATGCAGCAAATAGACAGATTTTTATATAGCCTATGTTTTATATAGCAATAACTTTCTTTTTATTGGAATTATTTGGAAAGAAGGTGTGAAAACATCAGAAATTACTCAGCGTCTGCAAGGAGTGCAGAATCCAAAAGTACTGTTCAACGGTGGATCGATCGTTTTAAAACCGGTAGAACATCACTAAAAGACGATCCACGCAGTGGTCGCACAAGCACGGCGGTAAATGAAAGAAACATTACCGCCGTAGAAGACCTACTTCGAGGACGGCTTAAAAATAGTTTAACGTTTGGATAAATGTATTCAGTTAAATGGAGATTATGTTGAAAAACTACATTGTAATATTGAAGGAAATTAACAAAATAATAAAAATTATAGCTTAATTCACAGAACTTTCGAAACATCCCTCGTAGAAGAGAATCGGTGTAAAAAGACGTGTCACGCGGCCGCTTCAACAT
This sequence comes from Papilio alexanor hazarajatica, assembly GCA_018246295.1. Taxonomy (NCBI): domain Eukaryota; kingdom Metazoa; phylum Arthropoda; class Insecta; order Lepidoptera; family Papilionidae; genus Papilio; species Papilio alexanor. The sequence goes on along the minus strand of DWLR01003278.1, from coordinate 10,368 downwards.
GGAATACAACAACACACTAAAACAACGGTAACTCCGCTCCGCACTACTTTCCCTCTCCACTTCCTCAACCCGCGTTAACGGACATGCATTAAAGCGGAGCTTATATTTGATTGGCCAATCTTGGCACAGCTTCGCTCCGTTCCGCTTTAATGGACAGGCAGCTTAAGCCCAAGCGCCCGTACGCCCTTGCGGCTGACGCAGTTAACCCCTTCTCTCTTTCAATACGGAACCGCACACTTACACGCACTTAATCGCCACAAAATTTCTACCGTGACGGTTGAACCGCGAGTGTCGTAGTGTCGTATATTGAGTATTTAATTCTTTAAATAGATGAACACTAGTTCTAATATAAGCAATAAAATTATCTTCGTGCTTCTTCAGTTATTGAAAACAATTGCGAACTGGCCAAATTCATTACGTGTTCCGAGTTAAGGATAAATCAGTCCAGTCTTTTTTCCAATGCAATCTTTTTTGTGAATTTTCTTTCTTTGTTTTGGGGAGTATATTCACTCCAATAACACAAGCTACATAATCGGCGTCCACCTCATTTGTGATCCATCATGACTTCGAGAGATCCAACTACCTGACACTATTTTATCGCTTTAGCTAAATAGCAGTCGGCTGAGAAGGCGGTCAGCCGCAAAAACGTACGGGAGCGCTAACGGTGCCGCAACCGCCCTGAAATTAAGTAGGCCTCTACGTGATCACAATTAAAACCTTACGTTATTCCAATGGCGCTTTCCAACGATTCAAACTAAAATAGTGACAAGCATTTTAGATATAACGTTCAGTAGGTTTGTACGTTGTGAATACGTTATGCGAGGGGCGGGGTGCGCCGGGAGACTTACGGGCGCCGCCACGTCATAGCGGACTGTGCCGAGCGGCGCCGCCGGCGGTGGCTTACCTGCAACAAAACAAACCAATTGAGCGGACAGGTCGAGCCAGCCGGCCCTGCGGCTCGAGCAACGAAATGCCTTAAAACTATCGGCCGTGGAGACGAGTGTACGAGAGCATCAGCAACTGTCTGTGTCATTTTATAGCTGACATCTAAGTAGAACCACATGAGTCACTGCGCTTGTACAGTTGATTGCAACAATCTGTGGTGATGATAATAATATATTTTCTAAATAAGCGTTTGCACCAAAAATACTACTTCTTTTTGCCAAAGAAACCCTTAGCAAAATACCTTGGGTGCTACAAGCTACAAAACATCGAAATTGTCGACACATATTTCTGTAATCGTCTGTATAATCACTGCCAATTTTATTTCTTAGGTATCTCATTTAATTTGCAAGATTTTCGCTCTCTTGTAAAATTTTGGTTTAATAAATGGTTTAGACACAAAATAATCATGTCTTAAATCAGAAAAAATTATTACTTTTTCATGAAGAGTATGACGATATCACAGAAGACCAGCGTGGATTGAAGGTTACCACACTTTTTTATTTTCTTTAATAAATTCGGCAGCATAGCCTAGCTTCATGGCACTCGCCCATGGTGCCATATCCAATTACAATTATACTGAATATTTCCTCATTACACTACTACAAGATATTCGGATAACAGCAATTTTAAATAAAAAATATTGTTGTCATCTTAGAATCACTGATTTAAGCGCCTGAGAATTAAAAGATTATTCTTTTTAGTATAGACTATAGTATAAATCAACATTTGACAACAGAGAGACAATATCTTAAATAAAAACCAGGAAAGAAAAATTGGCAGTGATTATAGAAGCGATTACAAAAATATAGGTAGATAATTCCTTATGGCATTGTTTTAGAGCTACCTATTTATTTCAAAATAAAAGTTTCTTCCTCTAGAAAAAAAATGTCGTTTACTAAATCAAAAACATGGTTAAAGTATAAAAAAATATATGATGAAATCTTTTAAAGACTTTTCGAGTAATTTGAAAAAATGTAAAAATTTCCACAGACTTTAAAGCCTAGACTAGCTATATCCAAACTAGAAGCAACTCTGGATATAGGTAAGTTGGACTAAATTGCCATATCTTTGGCCAAAGAATCTTGTCAACCGTTGTACACGTCATTTCTGGACACACTGTATGTTGTGGAAGAATAATCTTGCTGAAGCAGATGGTATCTTGTCACGATTGTATTCATATTTGAAGTACATGAAATGGCCCAGTAACGATAAATAAAAATATTTTCTTCCATACGCCTACGGCTCAGCAACGAACAAACGCTGGCTGATATGAATCAATGCCGAAGGCATCTGTTTGCTAGTCGTTTGTATGCAATTATAAAATATAGTAAAAAGCATACCACGTTTTTATTATAACTAGTTATCGAAATTCGACCATAATTATCTTTATTTCATATTTTCTTTTATGAACGGAATATATGAATACTAGTGAACCCGTCGCGTGCCTTGCACGGATGGCAGACCATATCCTTCCTACATAATTTTTATGTATATCCCACGATTAAGCTTACGTAAGCCAAAGTCAATTTTTAGCGCTTTTTTAGAGGTTCAGAAATATGGAGTTTATTGTTTTAATTATAATGTACTATACATATAAATTGACAATTCGGTTGGCGCGGTTGGTAGCATCTTGCTTGCCTTTCACGCCGCAGGTCGTGGGTTCGATTCCTATCCGGGACAAACAATTGTGTGTATGAACATGTCTGTTTGTCTTGAGCCTGGATGTAAAGACCACCGGAGAACGGGCGGCAGCGTCCTTTTCTTAGTACAATGGAACATACTGCGATTGCCAACCCGCCTGCCCAAGCGTGGCGATTATTGCACATTTCCCTCAAATGATGCGATTAATGGGGAAGGCCTATGTCCAGCAGTGGACGATGGACTGAGATGAAGATGGGCGGATACATATAAACAATCCGGAATAAATTATCGGGATGTTGGTGAAAACCGATTTTAGGGGCAAAAGAGTTCTGTTGCGTCGTATAGGAGTTAGCGGAAAAACAGAGCGTCGGAAAGCAACTTTGTTTTATACTATGTACAGATATAATAACAAAAAGAAAACAGATAGGACTCCGTTCTCCGCGCTGCGGGGCATTCGTTGCAAGGTCGCCAGCGCTCGGTGAGAGGTTTCTTAGTCAACACACATGCAATGGTAAGTGAATGGGTTGCACCGTCACGTCGGTTAAACTAGTCGAAAAACATATTTGAAATTGCGAAATGGTATTTGGCACGTGGTTTAAAATTTGAACGGGGTTGATGTAAAAATCAAAGAATAGTCGAAACATTCCACTGGAAGCGGTCCTAAACCGGCGCGCGACCGCGTCACTCGTGGCAACTTCGTCCTCGCCGCTACCCAGTCACTGCGGCGGGATATTAATCGTTATGACTTTTGAAAAAAAAAAAGCGGGAAGGAAATCTTGGCCGAACGGCCGTTGCAATGTGACCACCAATCTGCAGCCACGCTGGGGTCGTTCGAGCACCATGTGTTGGTGAGAGCGCAGCACAATAGCCGCTACAGTCTCCTCTCTGGTCCAATGTGTACAAGGAAACCACGCAAGTCATTTGAGACTTCTTATAGGAATCATAAGTCACAAGGCAACAGTTATGAAATGAAGTAGAACAGCGGTCAGCAGTATAGTCGTGGCGACTGAGCGGCGCACCTCGTCGTGCACCGATGCGCCGCTCGCAACGTTTGTTTCATATAACCGCTCTTGCTATTACCGTTAGGAAAATTGCAGCACCGCTTGCGTCGCGCCGTGCTGCGCTCAGTCGCCAACTCCGTTATTGCTCGTTGGAAGGGCTACTTCGTAGTGCGTTATGTTACGGTCCACAGGCTATGCCGTTTTCGTGCACTACAACTTACGCGACAAGTCCTCCGAGGAAGGCGACCGGTCCACCGCCGATGAGCCGGATCTTACGATGGCAGGAATCCAATAAGGACAGGCGCGCGTGTGGCTGCGGTAGACCCACCGTGCCCTCCGACCGCAGCATCGCCCCATGCCCCTCGCACGCACTAGCCACCCGCGAAACTGGCACACGCGTCACCGTCGCGAGCGTACGGCGCCGACAACATCGCAATACATCCACCTCTGATAGCGGTCCGCGCGAGACTGACGCTAGAGGTGGGACGTATATACTGGAACAGGTTTTGATACTAGGTTTCACTCAATACTAAATACTGAGTATCATAGATCCAAACGAATGCGTAACGAGTGTTTTGAAGTATGTAATACTTTATAAGTATTTCGTACTCTGTAAGTATTTGATACTGTATAAATATTTCGTACTTTATAAGTATTTCGTGCGTAATAAGTGTGTAATTAATATTGGAAGACTCATGTTTCGTTGTATGATGTTGCAGTTTGCAAGGAGAGTTGTTGGTGATGTTGAATATAGAAAATTTATGTGCGTGGTTTTATGTTCGAAGATACTTGTAGGACAAAGAAGTTAGTGAAATCAAATCGAGTTGGTGGCACAGGATGGTAAGAGCTTTTTTTCCGTCCATTACGACTTGGAGACTTTTGAGTTTTGGTGGGAGAGAAATTGTTTTTTTTTTTCGCCGTCTGCCAGACAGAACAGCAACGACAGAGAAAATTTTCGTCGTCCACTACACTAGTACTAATAGAACTAGTATTTGGTACGGGTATTTCCAAATACTCGTACTTGAAATACTAAGTACGCAATTTACCTAGCATGTCCCATCTCTAACTGACGCTGCTTCCCACCGCCTACCCGCTGCCGCCTCCTCCGCCCCGCATCACTCCGCGAAAACGACGTGCGACGTGACTTTGAATGACGTCCGTCCTATCGATTTTCCATAATTTATTAGCGAGTGCTAGAAATAACATTACATTCAGGTAATGCATTATACGTATCATCACCCTTCGCCTTTTCCCCCTCTTTTAATTGTCACCATTAGCATTCAAGATACCATTATGAATAGGCAAGTACGGTGACTGATAGGACAATGTTGAAAAAATCGAGCATAGCGCTGTGATAAATTTTCTAACAAAACAAGCAAAGACTTAAAAAGTTACTAACGAAGAAATGGTGGATACCTACCTACCTACGGTGGTTTACCCAAATTCTGCTCCTTCATTATCTACTATTTACAAATTCAAACGAGGTAGAGAGAGTATTGAAGACCCCGTGCCGGTAGGCCGGTTAGTGCCACTAATGAAGAAAACGTCAAAATCGTTTAGAAACTTGTACTCCAGATGCCCGTGTAAGAGTGAAAACATTAGCAGAAAGAACTATGCTATTACTGTACTATACTATACCCATTCATACTATCCTTCATGAGCATCCGAATCTGTCAAAGGTCAGTGCAAGATGGGTGCCGCGAATGCTCACGTCGCTTCAGAAACAAGTGCAAGTTGAGTGTCTTGAGTGCGAGAAGTTTTTGGAGCGCTGTGGTGAAAATCCGCATAGTATTTTCGACCGAATCGTTATCGGTGATGAAACCTGAATTCATAACTATGATCCTGAGAGCAAGCAAGAGTCTATGGAGCGGCATAAAAAAGTAACAGACATCCGTCGGAAAACTCATGGACACAATATTCTGGGATTCTAAGGGATTGAGTACACAACAAATGGTCAAAGTATTACTGCAGCATCTTATGCAATCACCCTACGTAATTTAAAGGAAGCTATAAAATAAATAAGACGTGGAAATTAGTCCGTAAGTTTTCACGACAACGCGCCAGTTCACAAAGAGCGCGTTTCCAAGGCTGCTGAACGGAATTGCGGATATGAAGAAATCACAATCATCCACCCCACAGCCCGGATCTAGTGATCACTTTCTGTTCCCCAATCTCAAGAAACATCTTCGAGGTAAGCATTTTTCCAACGATGAAGAGTTAGGAGGCAGCAATTAATGAAAATTTTACAGACAAGAAACATATTTTTAGAGGGTATTGAAAAGTTACTTTCGCGCTCTAATAAATGTATTGAGATGATGGGGGACTACATTGAAAGACAAAATTTATTGAGAATCTTCTGCTTATTCTTTCGTGCCTATACCGAGAATATATTGAACGGACCTCGTAGTTTCCACGCAGTCCAACTTTTCTTAGACCTACCCCTGCAGACACATCCCTCTGTAATATATAGTAAACGTATACGACACAATAAATAAACTAAATTGTTAAAATGAAATTTCAAAAAGGGGTATCCTCGATTTTTAACCTTTGGATTATGTGTTACGTTACATAACATTTAAGAACACAAATTATTAATTGAATTTGTAAAAAAGCGCAGAACAACAAGCGACGTCACGCGACCGGTCACCGATCAGCTGAGTCGGTGCGGGGCGAGAGGGGTGAGGGGGCACGACAGAGGTCTCCTTGGTGGCGCGGTTTACCGTGCATGTTTATAGACAGCGCTTTGGTATTTTTGTTTGTACTGTCGGCGACATCGTCCGCGTGGATTTTTTTCTACAGAATAAGGGCGGCAAACCAGCAGCTGGTCGCTTAACATTAAGTGAACCGATGCCCATGAACATTCGCGATACCTGAAGAACTGCAGATGTGTTTAAGGAAGAAGTACACTCTCTTCTTGAAAGCCGTATTGGTTTGGGAATACCGCTGGGGACAGATCATTCCACAAAGTGGCTGTACGAGGCAGGAAGTTCCGCGAAAACCGCACGGTTGTGGAATGGCAACTATCAATTGTTACTGGGGGCAACATTTGTAATTATTAAGATACGTTGCAAGATAGATGATATTTTAATAGCAGATATTTTAAAATTTTACTTCAAATAACTTATTTTGATACATATAATACATAATAGTCCAGGGCATCGTTAATTGTGTATGACGCTTGGCGACCGCGCTCGAGCAACGTGTAACAGCAATTTTGCTAAACATAAAAAGATTTTCTAGATTAGAAATCCATTCTATACCAACTTTCAACCCTTATTTGATCCCCACACAGGTAAATATTTATTTACGTCTTATCATATGACAAAGTCCCATAAAAACTTTTATTCCTTATGCCCCTTCACGCCTTTTTTTACAACCAAAGATAACTCATGTTCCTTCCCAAGGAATAGTCTATTTTGTACCAAATGTTATTAAAAACGGTTCCGCAGTTAGACGTAAAAGCGTGACTTTGTTTCGACTTCAGTTCGAACTTTCATTACCTATTTCATCCCCACTGAGGTTAAAATTTCAAAAACGCAGGAATAAATGTTTATTTCTTATCAAGTGCCTAAATACAAAGTTTTATGGTTTTATCCTCGAAAATGACGAATTTCCATACAAACTTTCATCCCCTATTTCAACCCTCTCAAGCCTTTTTCGCAACAAAACAGCCTTAGTTCTTTCTCAAGGTCTAGTCTATCTCTATTTTCATAAAAAAAAAAGTTCAGTGGTTTAGGTGTGTAGGCGTTTAGGCATAATAGACAGACACATCGAGCTACTTTCGCATTTAAAATATTAAATAGGAATTGCAATTTAAGCATAGTGTAGTATAAAATAGCATTAAATATTTTTTTCTGCTCGTTTTGAAAAACGGAATTTACAGTATTTTTTGAACGTTAATTGACTTTTAATCGCTTTGCACTCACATTGTAATGCTATTGTGTTTTAATGATAATGATAATAACCACGATGACAGTATCAATGAAATCGTGGTTTTAAATTACGGTATTCGTTTTTCGGATGCTTAACATTCGCTTGTTTTATCGATTTGAATCAAGTTTTTCACATTTTGAATAAAATGAAATAGAGAACACAGCTTGCCGCCATGTTAAATGAAACACCAATTAGAGTACATGTGCTGTCTAAATGCTATTTGAATCTGTCAAATCTACATATAGGTACATGTTAGAAAACGGTTTATACTAAGTTGCTCTGACAAATACTTTAGAGTATAAGCTTGTAATATCAGTAAATTCTAGACAAAACACTATTCAATTGTTACATTTCCTGCTATCAAAGATAAAATAAAAAATCAATAAAAATGCAACAAAGATTCATTAAGAGCCATTACACATTTTTACGCGGATTTTTAAAATTTTGGACGCCGATTTACCATCTTAAGGTAATACTTTGCCCAATTATTTATAAGTTTCTTATTATGTTGTTATCACGAAAAAAGGACTTGAAGGGGATAAAGGATGAAAGTTTGTATGGAAATTTGTCATTATTTAAAATAAATCTATGAAACTTTGTATTTAGACACTTGATAAGAAATAAGTAAATGTTTGGTCTAACGTTTTTAAGATTTCGACCTGGCTTGGGATGAAATGAAATAAAATCACTCTTCCACGTCTAACCCCGACTAGCCCCTTGGAAGAAATATAAGTTAAATTTTGTTGTAAAAAAGGCATAAAGGGTTAAAATAAGGGATGAATGTTTGTATTGGAGTTCATTGTTATCGATGATAAAAGAATAAATCCTTGTATTCAGGCACTTGATAAAAAATAAATAAACATTGTTGAAACATTTTCGACCTACATGAGAATGAAAAAAGATGAAAGTTCGTATCAAAGTCCAAACAAAACTGTCTATGATTAGTAAAAATCTCTTGGACTTACACAACGCGCAAGCAAGCGGTGGACTCGCCAAAGCATTTTATATGTGCAGTATTACTGCAATAAGGATCCTAAAATATTAAAATTAATGTCCACATTAACTATTCTACGTGAACGAATTCGCGGGCAAAACCTAGTTAAACAATATATCATTTTTAAAATTGCCCTAATTTACTATAAATTTAGATGCACAATCGAAGAGCAATCATTTAGAGGTGGGACATACTAGGAAAATTGCGTATTAAGTATTATGAGTACGAGTACTTATAAATACGCGTTCCAAAAACTAGCTCCTATGAGTATCTGGTATTTACTTTAAATTCTGGTATTTGATTTGAATTTTTTTTTTTTGTATGCAGTAGTACTGATATCATAATAAAAATCAGGGAGTAAAATATAAGAACTCGTGCGATCCTTATTTTTTTTTATTTATATTTACGTACACTGTACAATCTAATTTGATTCACCGTAGTATTTAGTAGTTTTCTCGTCGGTTCGAACGGCGCGCGGCTTGTGCGGGGAAAGAGTCGTTAAAAAGAATCGATAGGAGTCGGTCGCGATCGGGCGTCGTCGCCTACCACTCACGTAACCGTTCGAATAATTTGAAATTAGCGTACGGGGTCGCTTATAATTTTCGATCGCGGTTGGACATCAACATTACAAAATTAGTGTACGAATTGAATGCGCTAACGGGGAGCGAGTGTAATACGAGGTACATCAGGGCAGCATCACTCGCGCGCAGCGAACTTGACCTCAACTTACGGACTCCACTGAGACTTAAGCCCGATTTTCACTTTAGCAAGTACAGTAGAGAGTTAAGAAATCAGTCAGTTTAGTAATAAGTTGCAAATAGTAAGTCGTGTCGAAACGTCGGCGAGTGAGTAGTAATAAGTTGTCATTCGGAGAAGAAGACTAGTCGCATCAAGTCTCAAAGAGGATCTGGTCTCCAAAACATTTGCCTTTAATCCAGAAAGTGCATGTTGAATTTAGGAAAACAATTTAAGTACTATAATTAGTGAAATAGTATCTAAACTTGTGTAACAAAATGAAAATGAACTTTTAATAGAAATAAATAGATTCTTGTACCAATGCGAAGGTAATGTTATCAGACCACTTCATTATTAAACAAACAAATTAACATGCCGCTGTCCACAAACTTATGAACTGTACTAAACTCGCCCGTCTATACTACACGCCATGCCGGCCAGATAAGTGGGCAGGCTGCGGGAGACGCAAGAGGGGAGCTACTTTTTACTTGTAACTTCCTACATTCTAAATACCTGACACGCCTTCGCTTAGTTTTTGTGATACTCAGTATTTAGGAGTATCGAGTGAAAGCTAGTATCAAAACCTATTCCAATATTTAGGCCACAACTCTACAATCATTACGGCGTTAGCGCCCGTTGAGGTAGGGTCTATGTTTTTTTTCCACATTCCGATTTTTCTCGACTCTTGACCGCATAATTACATTACTGCCATAACGTTTGTTTTCTTCCCCTATTCAACCACTTCAGTTTCAAATACTCTTTCTTTTCCATCCTGATTTTAGATAAGTGTGGGGAAGGGGAAGAGGGCTAAAATTAGGCCTCTGGCACCTCACTCCTTAGACTAAACGCAGAATACTTCTACTTCACGGCTGCCTTTCTGTGGTGTGTTTCACCGATCGATAGTGCAGCAGATGTTGCGGTCTCTACCACTGTCAAATTTTTTATTTTAAATACTAGCTTTTGCCCGCGACTTCCTCCGCGTAGAATAGTTGATGTGGGCATTATTTTTAAAATTTAAGGACCCTTATTTCACTAATAATTCACATACACTGCCGGCCAAAAGTTTGAGACCACTTTGTACACAGGTTATAATTTGCAAAATATTTTAAATCTGCGTAT
>DWLR01003277.1:0-13788 GCA_018246295.1 Papilio alexanor hazarajatica | reverse complement strand
CAACCGATCAATTCTTTTTAATTCTAAATAATGTTAGGCAAACTATTCATTAAACTTCTACTTACGCTAACTAAAGCGTCAATAGCTCCGGATTAGGATATGAACTTTGAAACAATGCTGTGGGTTCCATCCACCAAACGTCTATTGTCATGAGCCACCTCCTGTTAGTATGGGGGAAAATCTTCAAAAGATAACCTGCTTCTGCGAGAAAGACAGGGTTATGTCAGACTTGACTCACTAAAACCCACTCGGTGGCTATCGTCAAGTGCAATTAGAGGAAGTTCCGGGATCACCGATGGAATAATAGAATCCTGTACACTGAGCTTCTACACGCCTCTGGGATGGCTCACCTCTGCACCAAGCCGGAAGCATACTTTCTATTATATATACTTGCTATTAGATGGTTTTTGTTTTAAAAAAGGCGTATTTTCATCGCATAATATACCGAAAAAAATATTTCAGAAATTACTTTAAAACTCTTGATGAGACTTTTAAACTTTTATGTAATCTTGGGAGATAGTTGTGTTAATTTTTTGAATTAATCATTTTAATAATCTAAAAGTGAATGGCAGTACTGGTCGGAAAATACGGACACGATTCAAGATCGAAACGGGTATGAATGGAACTCCAAGCGTCAGCTTATAAGTTAAACGTCTCGTCACTGATCGACTTGAATACCATCCGCCCATCAGGCTTTTCTCGCCGGTTTTTTGATCAGTCAAAAATCGGAAGGCGTAATGTGATCGATTTGATGTCGTCGCCCACATTTCCGGCTTATCGGAAATATATGGATTAATCAGCACAATGAATAAATATGGTTGCCTCACTGACTTTGGACGAAAATAGTCTACATAAGCGTATGTAAAAATGATGGGATAGACTACAAATCCTGACAAGTATCGTGATCACTAGCCTTTAGGGATGGTTATATTTAGTAAATATTATAAAATAATAATATTATAGTCCTGTATAGTGTGTACAGCGTGTTATAAAGTGGAAAGTATTGTGCTACAACCATTGAGAGATATCGATATGTATCGATATTTTTACGATATTTTTATTGACATATCTATCGATATTATCTATCACATAACGCCTCACGATTTTTGCTGTGATAGGTTCTCATGTACTCAATAACCATAATAGTTTTTTTGCCGCAAAGAGATATAGACAGATTCACGGAGTCGTTAAGCCTGAAACTATTTAGAAATAACTTAGCTAAACGGCATCGGTGGGAGCGTAGGAGTTTAGCCATTATTACGTTTATTATCCTACCGCTTTTTAGCTTGACAAGTTTTAAGTTTTTTATCTTTTGCCTCATTAGGTAACCTTGTGCAAGGCCTTCCAAGTCGAAAACCTTGTTCTTGGACAGTTTAGTGAGAGTGGCGTTCGTATTTAGTTCAAAAAAGTTACGAATTATAGTATGATAGCTAAGCTAAGGTAGCAAATAGAACAAATGACGAGTAATTTAACTCAAACATTACCTACAGAGTACACTGCCGTTGTTATAGTGCGTGTATTGGTTAGTATTGTAGAGAGTTACACTCTGATACCGTCAATCGAATGTGTAGGATAAGGCTGATTTACGGCAGGCAGGTCAGTTACTCGATTATATTAATAGCGATTCAAAAACCTTGAAGTACATCGTTTTATATTCTCGTATTTCTAGTATTAGCACAGTATATAATCTCACTGCCGTATTTATTATTTATTGATTAGCGCCTGTACAAACAAAGCGGACGAAGCGATAAGTTGCAGTGATGTTATTAATTTCCTCACTCATTTTTATAAATAGTTAACCGGATAAATATTTACTTTATTTGAATGTATTACGAAATAAGACTCAAACAACTAAACGTATTTTTATAACTTCACGCTACATTGTTTTAACTTTAGAATAGTTTTTAAACCTTTTTTACTTTTTGTTTACATGATATTATTTTACACGCCCGTGATTTAACGTGTCGTATTGTAAGAAAACAGTTTTGAATTTTATATTTACGACTGCATTAACTCTTAAATGAAGTATTACTTATAATAGTGTGTGTTCTTCAACACAAGTGTTGTGTAGTGTTCTTCAAACAAAGAAATAGTTCATTTCAATGAATTTTAAGTGCACCATTACCCAAGACATCGACTGTACGATCATTAAACCATTCCATTACTAGACAGCTATAAAACGGAGTGATCAACGCCCGATCCACAACAGCAAGCAGTCAAACAAACAAATCCTCTATGGATTCTAACTATCAATACAAATTGACGGAACGTGACGGATTAAAGATAATCGTTTACTAACCTTAGCCGTAATCTACCTTTGGTCTTGTGTAACAATCACTGTAATTGTTTTAATTGTAAACTATCGAAAAATAAAATGTATGTAGTTATTGACAATTTGACAGTTGATTACGAGCACAGATAATGTATATCCCGCGTACAAGAGAGTACGCGACCACGCGACGCGTTCTCGCGGACTGTGGAAAACTGGAAATCCGATGTGAAGCAGGTGACGCTGCCGTCGCCACGCGTGCGCGTTCGCCACGCCGCGCATCAAGGTCGTGCGCGGGAACAAGACAGATAGTGTCTGTTCTCTTGTAATAAATGGCCGATATGAATTACAGTAAAATCTCCTTATTAGGGGTGTAAAATTAACGAAAAATAGCGTATCCGTACGCATTCGTTACTATAACAATCAGTATTCGTTACTATTGTATTGTTACGTTACTCGTTACTTTTGATATCCGATAACATGCGGCTCTTTGGATGTGGAGCTGCGGCTCTCTAGTTCCATACGCAAATATTATTTATTTCATAAAGAAACATTTAAAAATTGTTCTGAATCGATTAACGAGGATTAAGCATTCATTTTATTCATAAGAAAAATATCTAGTGATGTTTCTGTCACTAGATATTTTTTTATGAATAAAATGATTTTTTAATCAAGTTCTATTTATTGTTGGCAAGAAAAATTTTTTTGCTCTTGAAGATCTTTGAAATTTTGTAAATTGCAATGCGTGCGGTATACCGTTTACGTCCTGTCGTTCGTACCTAGTAGAAAAAAATACTTATACTTGACACACTATAGACTTGTCGTTTTCTGCATATGTATAAATTTAAATTTAATTTGATTAAATTCGTAAATTGGTTAAAACTACAAATAAAGTGTGATTTAATTACACCAAGGATCTGACGGGAAACGACTTAATTTGCAATGGATTTATAGTTTCGAATATTCGTGAAAATATGTAATATTACAATGCGAGTAACGAAATAATTTATGTGTAACGTTTCGGTACGTGGTACTAGATGGCGTACCCGTTACTCACTACCGAACACATACGGTTTGGTACAGCTCTCCTCTTTATTCGCGCTTCCTTCATTAGCGTTTTTACTATTCGCGGATTAAAAAATGCGATTCAATTCCTACATTCGTGGCTAAAGATTTCTTTATTCGCAAATCTTATTGGTTTTATTTTTGACACCTAGGAACGTATTACGCCCTATATTTCCATATAAATTACCATTCCATAGTCACAGTTTCTGTATTCGCGGCATATTTACGGAACATATATCCTGCGAATAAGGAGATTTTACTGTACCCGGCTTACATGCCTTTCCCATTGTATACTAATATTTTATACTCTCATTTCAAATTTTAGAATATTGTCAACTACGTAAAATATAATAAATAGCACGAGAGCTTGTAGGACACGATTGTTTTAAATATTATATAAATAAATAAGGCCGTAACTCAAAGAGGTAAGCAAAGATTTTAGTCCGAACATAAAAATGGCACGATCAAAAATCTGTTATCATGGTTTGGTAAGGCGAATAAAAATAACTATAAAACTGAAATAAGTTTATCACATATAATATGTAACTTTATAACAAAAATACGAGCAAAAAGAAAACATAGGTAATTTTTTTTAATAAAAAGTCAAATCAATATCATATTGTCAACGCATCTTAATAGAAAGTGACAAATCAATACTAAACATGGTAAAAAAAACCTGCTATATAAAATCTCCAAACTTAAAATTAAACCCAGCTTTAAACAATCTCTCTCAAATCTTCTCACCCCTTTATTGAATGTTATATAAAAATGGTGGATTTCTTTTAATTTGGAGGGCGATACCAAAATAAACAAAAGTTTCATAAAAATATAACACCTAAAAAAATTTTAAGTAATAATAATAACAATAACAAAAGCTAGAAGAAAAGTCTCCACATCAATTCACTTTTAGCTTCTAGAATAGTCTCTGCCGCTACTGCTGGCGTGCTCTAAAACAAAACAAATGATCGGTTTGGCAATAGTATCCTCTAGACTAGTGCAACCGTAGCCAAAAACGATGATTAGGCTAAAAAAATCATCTAGAAATGTTCTTGAAATTGACATATCCAGCAGTTTAGCAAAAGAAAGGTAAAGTTATACAAGAAAAATACAAACGAAGTGTAATAGAAAAAACAATGAGATTTAATGCTTAAATGCTAATATAAATAACGTTGACAACTGAATGTTACTTATTAACGGGACTTTATCCCTAAAATGTAACACGACGGAATTAAAAAAAGTCATCTTTTTTTTTAAAAAAAAACAAGGTTATAAAAGACAAGAACTGTACTTGGTTGTGCAAAAATCCAGTTCTACGACAAAAATTCCATAATTGCAATTTTTAAGTAAAATATAAACATACTTAGAGATTGGTGCGATTTAGGGAATAGAGAACTTACGATAAACGGCCGCTAAGGCTTCACCTGTACATAATTTTACAAAAACAAAATATAAAAATAAATGTTACTTGATTTAAGGTATATGCCTTTTTAGATAAAAGTAAATCGTTAGTTTTTTTTTCTTTTCGAGAATATGATAAAAAGCTTGTGCATAACAAATGACCTTTATCATTATAAATCCACGAAATCAGTACCAAAAATATGCAATTATTTAAAAAGTAATGAAACATTTAAAAAAATAACAATAAAGAGTATTTAAATTAGATTTGGTGAATTTACCTATTTGATTATTATCTGAACCACTTTCTCCAATAATTACATCGTCTCAAGTGAAAGAGGTAAAATCTGAATTTAAATACCAAAAACAAAGTAAGTTATATATGTATTATTAACGAAAAATGCTTAAAATAACGTGTTTGAAAATACAAATTTCGCTTTATTTAGCAATTCATTTTTATTAAAGTAATTCTCGTACAAAAACAGTATCAAAGACCAAATCTATACACATGTATCAAAATGACATAATGTGTAAAATGTTAAATGCATCAAAAATATGTTAACTTTTTTAAAAGTGGTCAAACCTTTTATGAATATTAATAAATTATTAAACTATTTTAATAGTACACATTTAAACTATAATTCATAAGTACGAAATCTGTACATCCAAACACTCACTAAGCTATAAAATATAAAAAAAAAACGGTATGTAAAGGAATTGTTTCTTGCGAAACTTATTGCGCTGGAACTTTAGCACAAGACGAAAAAAATAGAAAAATATAATAACATAATAAATAGGATAGTTTCTGATGTTCGTCTCTTACAGCACATGGCGCAACGTCATCTTTTTATGTTAATGTTAAAATTGATCTTATGTAAATCAAAAATATATGATAAAATCTGATTTAAAATGTAATTGATCAAAATTTGATTAAAACGTCATCTAGTTCATGACTGTTAATATTTATAAAGGACCAGCCTTTATATTCCTATCATTTTTTTTACTTTTCGACTTGCTGTTGCTGTAAGAACATCTTAGCAGGTGGTATTTCCAAGTCGTGATTGTCTAAGCAGTGCCTTTTCAGTTCGGCATACTTCCTGAACTTACGACTGCATACGGCACAATCGATTTTCACTTTTCTAACATTATGAATGTACCATTCATGGTCCCATTTCTCTTTTAATGTTTTATAATAAGCCTGACAAAAATTGCAGCGGAATCGTGTCCCGGCAGCCTTGTTGTGTGTGCTTTTAATGTGTTTGTTTAACATTGACTCGAAATGAAAGGTTTTGTCGCAATAGCGACACGGCAACGGCGTGTTTTCCTTGTGATATTGCATGTGTTTTGTAAGCATCTTTTTTGAATTGAATTTCCTTAGGCAGAGATCACATTGATAGTACGCGGAACCGTGAATTTTCTTGTGTTTCGAGAAGTTGCTGGAATCACTGAATGATTTGTTGCAGAATGTGCACTGGTACAAAGTTAGTTTTGCGTGCTCGCGTAAGTGGGCCTTGTATTTATCTACCTTAGTGAAGGATTGTACTTGGCACACCTCGCATTGTATATTCAGTGTGCCATCTTTGTTGACCGGATTCTTTGCTAGGGTGCTCTTAATTACGTGCTCGATGAGGTGTCTTTTCAGGTCTCCAATTCGGGTGAAGGTTTTTGAACAAACATCGCAACTCTGAAAAACATAATAAGACAATCTTAAATATAAATAAAAGTGAAGGTTAACTGATCACATGGTCAATACGAATAATAGAATACGCTTGAAGGCCAGTGATAATTACGATTACCGTCTCATACAAATATTTCACTGCAGGCGTTTTCTTGATAATACTAGACCATGGGCAAATAAATTGAAATAGAGATAGGAATGGTCTAGTACCTCTGCATAGCTTATTTATCTACTTTATTATACGTAACCTAGTTTTACACAAATTAAAAAAAAAATATTGCGAAACATTTTCGTTAAAAACAAGTAATAAAAATGATAATAACTAATTAGTATAAAAGAGTAATAAACCTTTTTAAATCTTTTGTTTTGTCTTCCCTTCCTCGCATTAAGTAAAAAAACCTTATTGGACATCACTTTAGCAAGAACATCATTAGCTTTTTTTATATCGATTTCAATCGAGTCATTTTCGTCTATATCCATCGGTATTTCGTAAATATTTCCGGAATCCGATTCATTATCATCTATGTCAGGTACGCCATCGTCGAGAAAAAAACTACACGATTCCGAATTCTCGGTACTTTCCCGCCAATTGTGACATTTCTCGTGCTTTTGCAACTCTATTGGATTTATTGTTGTGTAATCGCAATCATCGCACTTGCGACATGGATGTGCTTTCACGAGATGGGTTCTTAATTCTGTGAGTTTGTTAAAGGATTTTGTACAAGTGCAATTTGTACATGGATATTTTCGCATGTGTATCTTACGGTGAGTGCGCAAACTAAATTTAGATGCGAAAACTTTGTTGCACTTTTCGCATTCCAAGTCCGGGTCGCCGTGGCCAAGGCAATGTAATTCAAACTTCTCTCGCGACTTCAACTTCTTCCCACACTGGGCACAGATGAACACCTTAACTTCATTGTCGCTCTCAGATGCGCGGTGTATTTTGCTTCGTTCATGAGATACTACCATGTGCTGCTTAAATGCTGTTATTTGGTCAAATATTTTCTCGCATTTTTCACACTGGTACTTCTTTTGGTTGCAATTGTTATTGTTTTCTAAAAAAATAAATTATGAATTTGATTGCGTTTATAAAACCTTTCATATTTTAAATAGAAAAAAGCTGCAGTTATAAAACATGTCAATTATAAACTACACTTACAGTCGACAGGTGATGAGATATTTTATGTTGTGCCTATTAAGGTCTAAAAGTATAGATTAATTAATAAAACATATTAAATGTAAAAACAAATTGAAATTATTATAATTAATTTACCTTCATATGTAAGTAGCTTTGTTATTGCTTTTGTTCTTTAATTAAGAATATTACTACCAAATATTATACATCTATCAAATATAAACTATCTATGTGCATAATTTTTTAAATAAACTGTATGATAATGTACTAGTGTAAGTTACTGTAGGTGAGTATTGTTACTTAAGTTATGATATAGTAAATAATATTTACATTTGAAAGATACTTATATACTTGGGAATATTGTTTGTATTTTAAAGTTTATAAGCAAAAATTAATGCCCAAAAAATTTGATGAGAATAAATGTTTAAATACATTAATGTTTGTCATTTATAATTATATAAAATTATTTTTTATTTATTCATATTTTGTGTACTAAATAACTAAATATGTAAAGATTTTTTTATGATTACATACCTATGTCAATATTGATTGGTGATCTTTTATTATCCGTAGTGCATTTCAAAGATGGATCATTAACTGCAATCTTTTGAATGGTTTGGCCACACTCTGGGCCCATAAATATTATGGTCTTTTGTGGTTTGGATGGTATCTGAATACCGTTCGACATAAGCTGTTTCAGTGCATTATTATCACTCTGTATGTCTTTGTCAAATGACTCCGTTAAAGGTGGTGGCTCTTTCTCGCAAGTAATCTCTTCAAGTAGCATTCCACATTCTTCTAATTCATCACCGTCAAACAGATGGGTCAAATCATTTGCATTGTTTTGGTTTATTAAAGTTTCAAAACCATATTCTTCAGATGATGCATAATGTATGGTCTCAGGATAGCTGTATACATTCTGAGTTATGTATGTGTTGTGTTGTTGAACAGTTACATGATTGGCTTGATGGTTGTAGACAAAATGTTGTGGTGGGAGACCGTTAGCAGTGTAATTGTTGTATATATAAGGACTCCGGGCTGGGTCTATCCATACGTTAGACGGATATGCAGATTGAACAACTGCATCTGGAACTGATTTTGTATCTTCAATATTTATGAACTCCAGTCCTTGTGTTGACTTATTTTGACTACCAAAATCTTTCTCTGTGAACTTTATATGGCAGCAACCTGTGTATATGCATATAGCTTCACCTTTGGTGTTGGGTGATGTGATGGTTATGTCTAATATGATGTTATCCAGTAGCGCAGCATTGTTGTGTAGCCTTACGCACTCTTTTGGAATTAATAAAACAGGGTATACAATCTCCATGGCGAACTTCGGGCCGTCGTATCCCTAAATATATTTAATTTTTTTTTATATTACAGTAAACGAGAGCAAGCCACAAGAAGATCTAAATTTAAACATATTCCGACTTTTAAACAAACAAAAGAAAATAAACTGTTTTTAGGCAACTCAAAATTTGTCGATGTCGAAGAGAAAATTTGAAAACGTTACACGAGGGTACCTGTATGACGTAATTGTATTCGAAGATAGTTATTTTCGATTTTACCTTACTTTTAGAAAAAACAAAATTGACTTAATGAAAAGTGACATTTCTAAAGTATTTCGAAAATCGAATATAAGAATATTCCAAAATAACAATTTGTTTCCATAATTTTGTATCGACAGTATCGTCACTAACTCTATTTAACTATTAAATTCTGAAGGACGACAATATACGGGAAAATTTAATTAATAGGGGTAATAACTTTTAATTACGAAATAATATTTTCGGGTTTTTTTTTGTTATTTACCTATAAACAGACCCAGAGATTTTGATGATTATTTTTCAGAGCTAGCTTGAGATTTTTATACGATTATTTTTTGGCGGTAAGGCTCATCATGCTAAATTTCTTCCGTACCATTTTGCTGCACAATTGTTTTTCCTGCGCGGCTCTTGTGTATACCAAAAATTTACAGCTGTTTTTCCAAGTTGCTTAAGCAGAATTGCCTGAAATTACGAAAACGCGACTACAATTTATGTGTTGATACTTGTGGGCGCTGGCGATCTTTAACGCAATCAATTGGATAATATTATGTGGCTTAAAACAAGAAATACACTAAGGTATCCTTTATAATCGTTCTACAAGCACAATTTTTAGAAAGTGTTTATTTTGCAAGAAATTTTTCCTGGAACTGCATACAATAGAAACACATCGTCAAGAAGGTCTAAAATCAAATTATGTTCAAATTCATCAATTACATATTATTTTAACGAATTTAGTCTAAACTCGTTCAATGAACTAATCAAACGGATATCATTATGTTCCTAATTTATCTCGATCAGAATTAAAAATATTGTTATTTAATATACAATAACAACTTTAGAAGTAAATAAATGAATGTACATTAAATTTATTCAACGAAATAATAGTAAGCAGTGAAAAGTAGTTTGTGATAAAAATATTCTGGTATACATAAGTATTACATATAATCCGATGATATAAATATTGTGTTTAAGCACACGCCAAATTGTATTTTAGTAAATGTATATTTTTAAATAACCTATTATATAACCAAGAGGTCGAAGAAAACCAATCGTGAAAAATAGTAAATACTTATTTTATGGTTTACAATTTTTTTAATAGGTTTTGTATAAATCAATATAATTCTGATGTTCTAACCATGTTTACTGTATAAAAATTGAATGAATGCTTTTTGTATTAATTTAGATAAATTACATACCAATCAAAATTATAGGCACTAGTATCCGAACATAAGTTTGACACTTAAATATAATAAAATTTCTGAGGCTATATATTTCCGCCTTTTGTTTAATTTATAATGTGAAATAAGACGATTTTGTTTATTAAAATCATGTTTGGTCTAAAAAAGTATGATAGGGTAAATGATTTTTTAATTTACGTTCTAAAAAGTTATTTATGTAATCGATTTTAAAAGGAATTGCGACGCTAACGTGCCATTTTATATAAAACACATCCGTAAAAACACTTAGTGTCTATTCTAAGGACAATTAAATATTTTAATACGATATATTGACATAGTTTACTTTTAGTTCGGACCATTTTTGATCGCTGTGTGAACAGTAAGAAGCGTTGGTACGATATTTTGCATAAAACTTTACCTAAAATGTAAACATTAAATGTGTTCCCCATGTGTGGGCCTTTGTTACTCAATGTAATTTCATAACGCATGCTATGTTGCACATAGAAGATGTTCAAAAAACAGATCTCGTCGAAGAAGATTATAGCTTTTTAGTCGGTGATTTAATCACGTAAGTGAATTCATTCGCAAAAAAATTGTATATTCCCCGTTTTGCTCCTTAAATATAAGATAACCGTTACCAAATGCAAAGAAACGAGATAATGAGTACACTTATCCAACGGCCATGTATGCGTAGAAGAAGATTAAAAGCGAGATCGTGTCAGGCGTGATTGCTTATTATTTTTTATTGTTCCAAAACTAAAAACAATAATTCTGTACGTCGGATTATAAACCGACTGTGAGTCGACGGGGTAATAATACGGTCCCAACCTAACTAAACTAACACTACAACTAATTTCTAACTCCGTACAGTGCGAATGGATTGTGCGGTTTAGTAAACGAGAGAAACTTCAAAGCCTCGAGCCGCTCTTCTACAGAACTTTATTGTTTAGTTTTGGGACTAGTGTTTAAATAAGTCAAATGAGACGGCGTTGGTTAAAACAGTATACGTTTACTTATGTTTAATTTTGAATTTTGTAAAAGTATTTTTATACACGGGTCAGCTTAATTAGGTTAGTAAAAATGACATCACAAGAAATCGGCGTAAATATGGCAATAGGATAGATTGCACCTTAGCTTTTAGCTTTTCGTTAGCTCAGATAAGTCATCCAGGCTGCATAAGCCTCGAAGGGAATAAGATACCTTATTGCCTTCCCATCCTTAATTACCCAACATTAAACCAGTGGTGGAAAAGGACATACTACGTTATCGTATGTAGACGCGTTGTCTTAGGTTTTTCATCCCCTCTTTTATATATTAAGGCACATAATTTTTTTTTCGTTCCTCGGATATTCATTGATCAGATTGGATGGTGTTGATCACTTAATGTAAGCTAAACCCTTCTCATGTTTTTTTCCTTTTCAACAAAAAAACCATTGAACTGTCAAAGATAAATTTAGCTTCAAGTGTAGAAGGCGTTTTAGAGTTCAAGGACTGATTTGTTTTTGATTGTTGGTCTTTTGAACCAATTGTTTTGCTATATCTAAGTTGGACAAAACAATCAGTGTCATTGTCACGGAAGACGCATCAATTTCGCTCGTCGAGTTAATCCCCTGATAATTTTAGATTGTGAGTGTATTTTAATTATTTTTTTTTTAAGTTCTGTGCAATAACAACACACCTTAATATCGTAATGACGTAAACAGAGCTAGATTCAACCTTTTGTCGGTATTCTTTGAACAGTGTAAATTTGTCGTAAACTAATTATGAAATAACACGTTTTATTAAATTATTATCTTGATGGATTCGTTTAACTTGTTGACCCTCACTTGATGTACCTTTAAATTACAGCTGTAGGAGCTGGCAGTTATAGTTTAATTCAACATCAACTTTGACATCCACTACTGTACGTAGGATTCCTCCACTATGAATAGTCACATAGATCGGCTCCATAACACCCTCGTCCGCATTATCGAATAGTTTATTATTGGTACATCTTGTGGGGAATACGCAACCAACTTTCTAGCACCTTTCGATCCCATTTGGTGGATCAAGGGAGAGGCTTGCTCACTGTGCTATTAACTGATAGGAGTGTCTGGATCGCACACAAACGAGAGGAGTTAAGAGGTTTAAATCACTTGATCTATGACCTTAGTTCTGTAACAACTAGGCTACTTTGCTTCCAAATGAAAAGCTGTTTTCATTTTTTGTATAAAATTTTGAATATCAGGAATCTGAATTAAAAGAATTAACAGATTTGAGTAAACAAAATCGCACATTGACTTAATCTGGTTGTAGATAATTTTATCAGACGAAGACAACAAATGATTTTCAAAGGCAATTGTTCTTTTGTCGATGATTCAAATGCTTTTGCATTATCATTTAATACCCAAAAGGTTGCCTAAACATGTATAAATAAGACTAATTTTAAAAGTAACTATCATAGATTTCTTACATTTCGTTAAGAATGGGGCTCCTTTTTGTTATTTGTCTAGTTAACTTTGCGGCTATTGTGCATGGTATGTTCTTAAGTTATAGTTTGTCGTTACGTCACTACCGTATTTGATAATTATAATTTCAATTTACGGTTACATTTTCCTCCACCTTGGTTTCCCATTATCCCCTGAAAACATCTGGATGTTTTCAGGGGATAATTTATTCGTATTTTCGGCCGAGGTCCAACAGAAAATTTGTGAAATTTGTGTTGTCTTTTTTATGATTATCGATTAATAAATTACTCTTGTGAGGTTCGTAGATATATCGATTAGGAATTTAGTACATTTAAACTATAAACGAAGGAAGATCAAAAGGACAAATTTATATTACAAAAGTGAGTGGCAGTATTTGTAGGAGACGTTCTAGTCTAGATGAATTATACCAACTAGATAACTGGATACTCGTTATTGATGAACGAGTATGTCTAGATTTATGCGTAGAAGAAGCAAAAAAATGTATGAACATTTAGTGCCTCAGGGTTATGGACGTGAGAGCTTATTTACATTTCAGGACATCCAGTGAATTGTAAGGAAAGTGGTGCGCAGGATTTAGGAGGATCGCGTATAGTCGGGGGTGTAGACGCCCCGGACGCGTCCGCTCCTTACATGGTGGCTTTAATATGGGGTGAAAAAATCAGGAATTTGATGTGCGGTGGATCTATCATCAGCGTAGGTCACGTGCTGACCGCGGCGCATTGCATAGACCCATTAGTCAATAACGGACAACTACTGCAGTAAGATTTCTTTTTTTTCTATTTTAATATGAAATTATATAACGTTTATGCTAGACTATTATGCCTTAAGTGTTAGGTCCGCCTTTGTGAGAATTATGGATAATCGATTTTCAAACTGGATTTTTATTTAAATTTTTACGTTTTAAATCCCTGCTTGCGATAAAGCAATTGTGTGTAAACATTTAAAAAATAAACATTTTCTCTTTTCATATGCAACTAGCCAACCAAACAAAAGGCAGAAATACATCTAAGTATTACAAATAAAATAGTGGTGCTTTTCTCCCGTGGTCCC
>DWLR01003276.1:0-13788 GCA_018246295.1 Papilio alexanor hazarajatica | reverse complement strand
CGTTACTTTGTCAAAAATTTAAACAGGTGCAACTCATTTCGTTTAATTTGACAACAGCTCAGGCACTTATCATAGAATTGTTAGTCTTGACGTTTAAGCTAATTTGGTTTGCCATGAACAAAGTATTTCTTATGTTTTCTAAATTAATTGGGATAGAGTGAGAAACAGCAATATTTGACTGTTTTTCACAGATCTTATCTTTTCGTTTCTTAAACTTATCTCTAAAATTTATAATAATCAAGGAAAAATAAAAAGATTTTAAGTATTGCAAAATCGGCTGTTACGATTTGACTACTCTTCGCAGCATTCAAATCAAAGTAATCAACATATGGCGACTAACTATTATCAATCAAAAATTTATGTAATGAAAATGTATGGCATTCCACAATAAATTTTTGCTTGTCTGCTTTGCAAGAAACTGTAAATAATAAAGACAACTAAAGTTGAAATCATGAAATTTATGTATAGAAAACTTTTTTTTTAATTTTCTTCAAAAATATCAAGAAATTATAGACAGATAGTACATAACATTTATAAAGACAATTATGAGAGAGCAATAATTAACTACTTTTGCGTAGTTAACACGAATTTTTGTATCATTACAAGTGATAAAGCAACTAGGATGTTCGCATGATGTTGAGTGCTATGTCTGCGCAATAACATACATTGCACTCATCCCTTATCATCCCAATCTCATGGGTGTCAGAGTGTACCTGTACTAATTAAATTCTCGAGAAGGGTCAGTGCTTTCCACCACGCCTATTATCAAATCTAGTTTACCGGCTACGACATGTACACTAGGAACTAATCTAAAACTTTCGCTAAAACTGGTCAACAGTAAGTTAACAGATGTATTCGGCCGAGATGAAACATATCAATTAGTTTTATTTTTGTTTGTGTTGAGAACAAAACTATATAAACTAATTATAAGCAATCCTAGCTAAATACAATAATGTCTCCAATCCAGTCATATTTAACGCCACCACCTCAGCCTAGGCTGGACGGCTAGACATAGGTCTAGGTTGGAATTCAATATTGATGAATCTATATGCAAAGATATACATATCCAGCACCACCACCACAGCCTATGATCGTCCACTGCTAGACATAGGCCTTCCCGATTGATCGCATCATTGGGGGGAAATGTGCCATAATCGCCACGCTTGGCAGGCGGGTTGGCGATTGCAGTATGTTCCACCGTACTGAGAAAAGGACGCTGCTGCCCGTCCTCTGGTGGTCTTTACATCCAGACTCAAGACAAATAGACATGTTCATGCACACAAACGTTTGTCCTGTGTGGGAATCGAACCCATGACCTGCGGCGTGAAAGGCATGTATCATACCACTGCGCCAACCGGTCACTCCAGTATTTAACACGCGGTCACTAATTTTAGAATCTGCCCTGAGAAGCTTCGTTTCGTCTTTTATCATGCGTACATCAATATCCGTATGTCGCTCTCACACTTTAACATCTTCAATACAGTTTTTGCCCAACAGACAGAGGGTAATATTTTTGGTAGGTATGTAAGAATGTATGTACATATGTATGAATGTATGTCCGTTCTATTGTGACCTCCTAGAGCCTATACTTCCCGTCATTAGGGCTTAATTTGTTAAAATTTATTAGAATTTTTAAATATTAACTACAATTATGATCTAACTCTACAGTTTCAAAGTTGTGGTGTGTGTTCATTTTATGAATTAAATTGTTTATATACCACAACAAATGGAATTGTCGACAATTCTCAGGCGCGGCGTAACATTCAAAATTATTGTCGTCATTTTATTAAAATGGTAAAAAATAATTAATTGTCGACATTCAAATAACTTCCATGAAGTTTATGTATCAAATTGCGAATTCAAATATATCATAATGTCAAATTGGGTCAAGATCAAACTCGAGATTTAAATTAATTTGTATAATTAATTTTCTTTTATCTCTTATACATTGTACACTTAAAGTTATTAAAACTTTTGTAAGACATTATAAACTAATATATTAGGCGTATGACGTAATTTTTACAGATTCTTAAGTAGTTTTTTCGAATTATAAGAAAATAGTAAACTACGAACTTAATTTTGGAAATATTGTTCAACGTGCTCTATGACCTTGCGCCATCTATCAAGCAGCATACGGATGCCATCACGAAAGAAACTTGCAGGCTTCGAGGGGATAAAATCATCGACGAATTAGCGAACATCATCTAGGATTTTAAATTGTTTATCCTCTAAGTCGTGCTGCATTGACAGGAAGAAATAAAAATCAGATGAGACAAAGTCTGGCGAATATGCTGCGTGCGGGAAAACATCCCATCCCAAATTCAAGAGGATCTTCCGAGTCTCGCGAGCAACATGAGGTCGAGCGCTGTTATGCAGCAATATGACTTGCTGGCTTCCTTGCCCAGTAAATGGCCTTTTCTGATCCAGTGACTGTCGACTGAAGCGTTCCGCTGTCACCGTCTGTCAGTTTATAGAAGATCATAATAAAGCACACCCTTCATGTCACACCACACAGAAGAACTTTCTATGAGTGGCTGCCCGGTTTCGGCGTCGATGTAGAGTGTTGCCCCCGGGCAAGATCCCGATCTACTCACGACTTTTTACGTTTGGAATTCTCGTAAAAAATGTACGTACTTCTCATCACCTGTCGTAATATTCCAGAAGAAGTCCTTTTTTGTTGCCGGGCAAGCAGTGAAAGACACGTATTCATTACGTTGACCTAGGTTGTTTTCGGTCAACGCATGTGAGACCCATCTTCCAAGTGTATGAATTTTTCCCATTTGATGTAAACGCTTGGAAATAGCTGTTTGGGTGACCCCAATTGAGCTGCAAGCCCTTTCTTCGTTTGCGTTGAGTCCTCATCTAGTAAAGTTTGCAATTCCGCATCTTCAAACTTTCGAGGCTGCCCAGGGCGCGGCTGGTCACTTGGATCGAAATTACTACTTCTAAACGTTTGTAAGAATAAATACATGTTTCATAAGATACAACGTCGTGACCAAGAACACTACAATTGATTCCCGTGCTTGAGAAGCATTTTTTCCTTGTTGGAATACTGTTTATTAGTTGCCATCGTAAACTTTACTATTCTTAGAGATTATGTAATTTGTATAGACTTGTCGTTTGATGTTCTAAATTCCTGTGTCCAATCCTTAAAAAATCACAAAAGACCGCGAAATATTTCTGATCTAAAGTTTTAAGCTCTAAGAAAAAATCTGTAAAAATTAAATCATACACTTAATATAATTCTCCATCGACATGTATACGGTTCTGATTTAGAAATGCGGTAGGCAAATTCCATATACATTTTTATCCCCTGACACAGCCTTTGACGACCCCAAGCGTTGTTAATATATTGTGTAAATATCTGTGTCTTGTCTACATTTATCTTCATACCTTTTCCTTCCAGCGATTCTTTCATTACATTTACCATTACTTGTAAATCCTCTGATGATGATGCAAATTTTGCATGCAACGGGTGTGGGTATAATATTTTTTCTCAAAGGCAAGATCCTATTCATGCGACACAGCCGTCTAGATATCAAGGCGCCCATTTTCCTGGGTTTTTGTATTCATTACTGCATTTCTTTTATTGTATTAAATAAATTTATATCCTTTGTTATTTATGGACCGTAATGTTGTGTATAAAAATTAAATTATTATTTCGATAGTAAGTTCTTATAGCATTTTTCGTAAGTCGTAGCAAATAATACGAATCATCATGATTGCTTTAACATTTTTTGTACATAGATTTATTAATAGCATATTTCAAAAATAAATACGTACACCTAAAATGTTCGATATTCAAAATCTCATCTTACATAAACACTTGCAAATAACTATTTTTAATCACTCCTTATCTAGGATATACCTTAAAATTGGTATATCAATTAGTTTTTGTTGTCTCTAATCAATATTGTTATCATTA
The DNA here is from genome assembly GCA_018246295.1 of Papilio alexanor hazarajatica. Classification (NCBI taxonomy): domain Eukaryota; kingdom Metazoa; phylum Arthropoda; class Insecta; order Lepidoptera; family Papilionidae; genus Papilio; species Papilio alexanor. Next base: position 9,863 of record DWLR01003276.1, on the reverse strand, counting down.
TCGGTAACTGACCATACGCGTGGCAACTGGCATCCCATAAATCATCAGACATCGACAGACATCATTATTAGAACCTATTTATATAAATAAGAAAATATTTTTAAGATTAGATAGATTTATTTCATAAAAAATCTCATTTGAATTAGTTCAAAATACATATAAATAAATTTCTCCTAAAAACACAAATAACACACATATGAATTAAAATTTTGATATTACTTAACATATGCAAATATTTTACTTACCTGTGTTCTTTAAGTGACATTCTTAAACTATTAATTGTTTCTATGTAAATTAAAAATAAATTTCTATGAATAGTTTAAACTGTATACTAAGTGAATTATAAGTGTTACTTACAATATTTCTAATTATAATAAAAAAAAATATAAATAAAAACCATGCATATAGGTATTGGCAACTGACGTATTAAAAGAGTCAAATTTTGATAACCAAAGCTGATATCAAAATTTACTTGTAATTTAGCAAAATATAAATTTATGGTTATACATATTTATAAAAACACAATAACTTTTAAATATATAAAAAGGTGAAATAGTAAGGAACATAAACTTACATTGCATGTGCCAGCATCTCCATATAACATTGTTTAATCTGATTTTGTCCTTCCAGCGGAGTTTTATACCTTTGAAACGATTCCATTTGGGTGAGGTTAGTTTTTGTCTGAAGTATGTAAGAAATTATAATTAATATTGCAAACTTACCATGCCTTCCCTAATTTAGTATCACAAACTAATCATCAAACCGAGCACTTTCACAATCAAATTGACTATAAAAGTTCTTGAGTTCATAAGAATCATTTTTGATTTATAAAAAATTAAACAGGACATTGTAAAATTGTAAAATAATATTGTTTTTATACAAAGTACAGCTTCGATCATGAACTGTACGACTGAAATGTAAAATGGCAGACAATCTTGTGTTGCCGCTTTATCTACACCACTATCAATAAATGATCTTAAGCTTATTATAAATAACAATTTGATAAGAAAGAAGCTTGACTGTATCTTATCTTCATTTCTACTAGAGTAGTTTAAGCAATATTTGTACATGTTGTGGATGTAGGAATATAAAAAATTACATTTGGTCCTTTTGCAATATATTATACAATTTTACAATTAGAAATGCATATTAATTTTTAATTATTATTCTCTCCATCACCACCACCTCAGCCTATGATCGTCCACTGCTAGACATAGGCCTCCCCATTGATCGCATCATTAGGGGGAATGTGCCATAATTGCTACGCTTGGCAGGCGGATTGGCGATCGCAGTATGTTCCACCGTACTAAGAAAAGGATGCTGCTGCCCATCCTCCGGTGGTCTTTACGTCCAGACACAAGACAAACAGACATGTTCATGCACATAAATGTTTGTCTTGGGTGGGAATCGAACCCATGACCTGCGGCACGGTAGAAGTGTCTTGCCACTACGCCAACCGGTCAGTCGCTATTCTCTCAATAGTTGTCAAATAATATCATCCATCCTAATGCTTAATCTTTTAAAAACCCATTGCTGAACATAGAAATCTAATCTTAATATGATAGTCATAGCACTTAGCTAATGTGCAAGCAACTGTAGTAGGCCTTAGAAATATTTGATTTTTATTTATCAATAAAGAAATCTATACTTCAAAAGTCATAAGGTTCATCTAATACTAAGTTTCAACTACTTATCAAGTTCACTCATTGCTTTTTATAAAACAATGTATTGTATATTTCAAAATAAATATATTCATTACAGTAAATAATAACATTTACTGCCATGAACAGCATTAGATACTTAGTTTTAATTATCAATTATTGTTTTATCACTCAAAATAGCGTACACATATTTGTATGACTTTCACAGACATCACTCACAGAGTATACATTCACACTTAATTCTGCCCGTTATTTATAATTTAACAATTTGCTTCATAAACTTTAATCTAGATTATCAACTGTGGCAGAAAATGATGAAATAAAAGGCAGATAGAACATCATTTATTGGTGTTAATAAATATAAGCCACATGTATAATTTACAGTTTGAGTTAAATTACCTAATTAGTGATTAAGAAATTAATAGCAAAGGTATTTTAACTACAGTAGTAATTTTTTACAAATACAACAGTTTAAATTAATGAAAATATCAAATAAAGGAATATATGCTATAGGATAAACAACTATAAAATACTTACAGATAAGAATCTACAAGGCCTACCTACCAAATATTCAATGTTTATCCTATTAATTTTATCAGAATATTAAATAAATCAGCAACACATAATCTTGTGGAAAAATATTTAAACAAAACAATATTTATAACTAAGCATTCATAGACAGACTTATCTCAGCAAATGACCTGTGTCTTTTATACAGGCTCCGCTGACCTGTGTTATCTTTGTACACCAATCCAACTAGAAACATATGTTTCCTCATTTACAGATGCAAAATAGTTTATGTTATTTGCAAAATGTTCTTACACTATTGTAATTTATATGTCCAGTACAGTTCCTTCCAATAATTTCATAAAATTTGCATGACAGATATTTTGTGGTTTTAGTAAAAGACAATCTATTTGACCTCTAATATACTGTCTTTATTAATGAGCTATTTAACATAAAAGTGATTATTACAATAACCAGGACTTCTTTTCTACAACAAAATTCTGGGAAAAGCCACAAAGACTATGGATGCAAATTCCATAGACTGAAATTAAAAAAAAAATGTATGAAACTTACCTGTATGCCAAAGACATACATTTAAATAACTTAGTAAGGGATATTTCTATAGAAAGCTGTTGATGTTGTTTACTTTCTTCCTTATCAGACAATGCATATGTTTCGGATGATCCAGGTACTGTGTACATTGTAACCACCGTATTTTTCTGAACAGTTTGTTCCTCATCGGGCACGGGAACAGCCAAATCATCAAAATCATCCTGCTCTTCTGCCTCAAAATGTGACACCATAAAATGCCCTGAGTGAATGGTTTCCTTCCCCGTACGGGTTTGACGTTTTTCTACATGAGTCATTTTCCTAATATATAGGTATTCTTCCTTTTAATAACTTCTTTGTATCTTAAATAAGGTTTTAATTATCGTAACTCAACTTTTGGACTTAGCCATATTTTCACTTATCACTCACATTGTTTTTTTCCATCTGTCTGTCTGTTTCTGACATTATTTCTTAGTATTACTATATAAATAAGCAATATTGCCTAAAAGACGTAGCAACACTGAAAAACACAACTTTGGCATTAATTACGGGCCTGTAGCTATAGCTTATTTCCTGACTTGTTTTACATCTTCAAGAAAGATTAAAATCGGGTCTGTTGATATAAAAGTACTTGCTATTTTCTAGTGAAGATGTGATTTCACAGTGAAAGAAAATAATAATATTTCCCTTATCTGCTATTCCCATTTTCTATTATCAAGAGTAATTGTAATCGGAAATAATTATTTGCATCTGTGGTGCAAAGTGCGTACAATGCATGCAAATGCAGATATTGCGCTCCTGCGAAATTGGGCTATGAAGGTTTCTTAACTTATTAATCATAACCTTAAATCACCATAGACACAGAGTTCTCGATCAATTAGTTTAACTCGTCTGGTTGCCTACCTTTTTAAGAATAACTTACATATTAAAGGATTTGTTAATTTTAAACTATACAATTTTTTAACTTTCTGATAGTTTTCTAATTTTTGAATTGTAAAATGTCCTGAAGGAAATACCTTCCATCGCTATCTGTCAATTAGTAGGCAAGTGTCAAGTGTAGAATTAAAATGAAAATAAATCTCGCCTAAATATCGTTAAATGGGCTTATATTAAAGTAAACTTTAGTAAAACTTTTGATATTTCGAATTTAAATTAAGTTTTTTGTCCTCTTGTAAACAATATATTATTCAGTAATGAATTCACCAAAAGCGAATTCACCATCATTCAAAAATTTAAGAACTAAACAAAAGCAGTCACCGATAGCTATAAAAGAAAAACTTAAAAAGGTTTGTACGATTGCGTCTTTTCGCAACACGCTCTTGCTTTTACAACTTTATAACAAATTATAATTTAACTTTTCTCTTTGTGGCTGAACACTTTTTTTATACACGAAGGTGGCAAACGAGCAAGCGGTCAAAACGTATATTACTTTCTTGACATGGAGGAAAAAATCAAATGAATAAGCACTTCACCATTTTTTCTAAAAATTATAAGAGTTGAAGGTGCATTGTTAGCCTGCAAGAAAATGAAGAAACAAGAAAGATTGACAACTGATTGGCAAAAATCCTACTACATTTTTACTACATACTTTTACTTCACAGTAATTTTGTTCATAATAATTACCTTTGTTTCACAACAGTGTTAGTTATAAATAATATTATAGTGACTGACCAGTTGGCGCAGTGCTAAGATACTCGCTTCTCACACCGCAGGTTGTGGGTTCGATTCCCACACAGGACGAACATTTGTGTGCATGAACACATCTGTTTGTCTTGTGTCTGGACGTAAATACCACCAGAGGATGGGCAGCATCGTCCTTTTTTCTTAGTATGGTGGAGCATACTGCAATTGTGAAACCGCCTGCCAAGCGAGGCGATTATGGCACTTTTCCCCCAATGGTGCGATCAATGGGGGAGGCCTATGTCCAGCAGTGAATGATCATAGGCCGAGGTGGTGGTTAGTTCTAATAACCAACATCTTTTCTCCAATAAAATATAGTAATTCTGTTTTAAGATAAATATAATTTATGTAGATCCATCACTTGTAAAAGAATTGGGATGTTTTTGTGATAAGTTGCTGTTATATTTGCAGGATTATAAAGAAAAACTCCAAAATTGCCGCAATATGCTTCTAGACAAATTCCGAGGATCTGTGGATGAAACTGAACTTCGAGACACTTTCATAGCAATTTATAAAAGTATGTTTGTTTTTCCTAAATTTGAAGAATCTGATGAAGAAAGTAAGGTATTAAATGAGATAAAAAATGAACTCATTGATGAAGAAATACAATGGTTTGTATGTTTTTTTCTTAATTAGTCTTAAAAAATTTCTATTCAAATGAAACAACCTACATCAACATTGATAAATATTTTGTTGCATTTAATTATTAATTCTCCCATAATTAATGTAGTCATAGTCATAGATTAGTTTAGATAGCATTATCCAAATCACCTTAAATGTAAATGATTGAAACTGACATGGTATCTAGGTTTATTATCAAACAGAATAGGAATTAATAAAATGTTTGCTTTAGGTGGTTGGAAGAATATGAAAAATCACAAATGGATGATGTTGATTGGTCAGTATTAGAACAAGAAAATGTTATATGCCCAGTATGCCAAAAGAAGAGTTTTAAATATGAAGATGGAATAGTATCTTGTCCTAGTTGTAATGTAAATATTAAAACACAAAGCACTTTACCAGAAATTAAGAAAACAATTTTTGAATCTATTGATAAACATGCCAAAACTTGTAATCAGACAGCTGAATTCACATCAGTACCTGAATTAAATGACACCCATATATATTTAATATGTGCACATTGCACGGACATACAGTTGATATTGTAATTATAATTAATTGTTCATATAATAATCAATGTCATATCTCATGTTCTAAAATTAATAACTTAAAATTCTGTGATGCAGCTATTCTCAACTTTGAGATTTTTTTAAGATAATGGGCTTAGAATACCAATATTATATGTTAATACTCTGACCCTTTATCCATATTGGTGAATTTATAAAGTTCTTTTTAACAATAAGCTGTAAAATAATTAAATTATATTACTTATTACAGGTTGTGGTATATCCATTTTTTTGGATTGTAACTTGTATTCTTTGAAAAACTAAATTCCGTGGGTAGAAATAGCAATTATATAAAAAGCTTAATGTGATTAGACTAATTGTCTATTTCAATATTGCCCCATATTTTAATGTCATGTATTTCATGTGGCAGCTTATGGCAACTTCTTGTTCACACATGACTTTTTATAATTACATCAGACCACTTTTACTTCTCTCTCTTACATTCTCTTTCCTAACTAAACAGAATAGTGGCAAGGCCTTCTGGCTCGACAAAGGTAGTTAGTTCCTCCATAAAATATCAAGGGGAATTAAAGTATTTATAGTTCCGCAATTTGCCTTGTGAGAAATGTGATGAGCAGCCAATTCCCTTCACTCTCATAGAGATGGTGCATACTCTACGAACTTTACAATTGAATTAAAGTGGTTACTTAACTTGAGGTGAACCATTTGCCGATTTTAACCCTTTGCGGTCGTATGTCTACTCTCAGCCACCAAAGCCTTTTTACCATTCCGGTCATATGTCTGCACTCAGCCACCACAACAAGAAACCGTGCTAATATTATACAGTATCCATCCATGTATACATTTACAAATTATTGTCTCAAATCAAACATATAATGGGACTATTCACAAATTTATTCAGTGACCTTATTGATAAAATATTTTATAAAATTTGTTTAGTCCTCATAATTTTGTATGTAATGTACCACTTTTCTTCCAAAAGAAATTATTTCCGACCAGTACAATACCCATCTCTCAATGTAATGCTTCCGCAAAGGGTAATTTTTTTTTTTTGTTTGGAATAATTTTGTAATAAATAGACTACACCACAATCCTGAAAAACTCTAATTAGTACTTGGTATACAAGAAAGATTTTACAATTCTTTCATGTGTTGTAACAAACTGAAATGTAAAACTTGTATAAAGCCATTTAATGATAAAATGCCATGTCATATTTAAAACTAGGTAAGTTTAATTATTTAACCAAGTAAAAAAATCTCTGTAAATAGCTTTAATCCAAAAATATACATAACTTATAATATATAATAAACTTCCATTATTTAATCTTCCTTCTTAATACCATTACTTAAGAGAAAGGTCATCTATGGCCCCAAAAATTGTGATTGCAATACTTGTTATCTAATAGATTGTGGAATTTGAAAATTGGATTGGAGTTGATGATTTTCATAATGTCTGTTTTCTAAATATATAATAATGTGATTTATGATTTTTTTTTTAACCCACGACAATAGTCAAACGGCGGATTACCCTTAACCCACTACCCCTTAAACCATTAGGTTACTGATACCTCATTTAGTATTCATACTATAATTCGTATTGGTGGCTTCATAAACTTATTTTTAAAAAGTTTCATGATGATTGGTTAAGTAGTTTTTACTTGAAAGGTTAACAAACAAAAAAACTTACATTCACATTTATAATATTAGTAAGGACAATTTATATTATCATATTTCCAAGGAAATTGTTTTTCAATAAATTTGAGATAATTTATTGAATGACTCAACATTACAAAAATTAAAATATTTTTATAAAGCACCTAGCTTTATAAAAATATATAATCTATTTTGAATTTTCAAAAAATGGTTCAGTACGCTAGTTTCCCAGCATCTTATCAGAATCAATTCTGTCAAGCTACTCCAACTTTGCTGAAAGTTGAAATTGTTCCAAAAAAGTCGTAAAGATTATATTTAAGATACTGGCTGATACTCTACACACACACACACACACCAAATTTTCTTTCCCAAATCAAATTGACATGGAACTGTATTCAATTAGCAAAATACCGTCATTAAAAGTTTTTATCATGTTAATCTACCTATCTTCTGTGACAGGCTTTTTCATTGTAGTAACATAAAATATGCACAATATTGAATTTGAATGGTAAATAGCTGTAAATCTCAATGAGCAAACTCAAACATTCACTAGCAGTTTGTATGTTCATTGCCAAGTGATACATATGTCAATCAACTGTTCCACCTCGACGTTGACGAACCTATATGTATTTGAGAGAAGAAATTATGCTATCTATGTTTAGAAATCAAACACAGATATACAAAATAAAAATGACCTTTAATTCAATTCATGAAGCGTGGTAACAAGGTATAATTTAAATTATTATTACTCTGTAATATAATCGGAGTTAGAACGTTTTATTATTCGTGTTAAAACCCTACCAATATAATATTAAACTAAACGGTAACTTGTATAAAATGTACATTAACAATAGTAGTATAAAACAGTACCATTATTTTAGGGACATTTTTATAAGATGGGCAGCTTTTGTTGTTGTATTCATCATTTGTATAAAATAGTCAACTATGTGAATTATCCTAGGCCTGAAAATAAAACATTCACACTTAAAATCTTTGTTAATCACATTCAACAACTGCTTTCTCATAATCTCATTAAATGTTTAATTAACACAATACATCAATCCATTATTGATTCTAAACAAACTTAATTTATCCTAATATTATTTTGTTATTTATATTATACCAAGTGTAACAAAAGATTATTGTTATTATAAGTACATTGGTTGATAAAAATTAAAATTCTTATTGTTCCTATGCTTAACATTATTATTCATAAAGTTGTACATTTGAAGGCACTATTTAAACTAAGAACTAGTTATTTATGCTGTCCACCACAATTATTATTAAATTTACATACAAAATTGCATTGTTGTACAGTGGAATCTCTATAACTCAAACCTCGTTAAGTCGAAATCCTCAGACGAAAAAATATACCATTCCCTTCCGATACCTCTAAATACGCGATATCTCGAATTATTGACTGACCGGTGAGAGTAGTGGTAAGATACTTGCTTCTCGCCCCGCAGATCGTGGGTTCGATTCCGACCCAGGACAAACATTTGTGTGCATGAACATGTCTGTTTGTCTTGCATCTGGTTGTAATTATCTATATATGTATGTATTTACAACAATTTGGTATTTTCCTATGAAGTATTGATAATACATATTCATACTCTATAACTAGCCGTGTAGATAGGTAAAATATAATGACGTCTTACTTGGAATTCTCCAAAATAATAGCAATAAAATTCAAAATAAATGTTCAAGATGGGTTCGGATTTTGGGCTTCTAATCTATTGTTTTTGTTTAGTACACGTGCAATGAAAGAATACATTTATTAAACTTTCTAAGTAAAAGCTGTAAATTTTATGTTTGTTCCTACGATCTTATGTTGTTAGATGTGATGATATAGAGGATCATGTATCATTATATTATAAATGATAAAAAATCTGCGAATTCTTTAAATTAAAAGAAGATAAGGTATTTTTTAATGTACAGTTTACTTCACTAATATGTAATTTCTTTTAATAGGTAAAATATATATACATACTATAAAACTTAAGTTGAATTGTTATTGAAATTTGATTCTACAAATCCAAAAATATACATAGAAATCGCGCCTTTGTAAGTCGAAATTTCAACAGTTAAATCATATGTATCGCAAAGTTCTGGTTAAGTCGAAAACTCGTTAACTAGATTTTCTTTTGCATTTCCCTTGTCATTCGAGTTATTGAGATTCCACTGTAGTTACTCTTTGCCTATAGAACTCATAGTTTTAATGTTTTTTTTTTCCAATATTTTAACAATATTGTTAGAATTTTTAAGCTAATAGTGATTTTAAAAAGTTTGCATTTTTTCTCAACATACATCATTACTAATAACAATTGTTGATTTCAGAGTTACCGCAAATGTATTTAACAAAAATAAATGAAGTTAATATAACATAAATTACGGTAAAACTATAAATAAGTAAAACAATAATATTGACAATCTACTCCTCTAAAACGACAATCAAGATTAAAAAATTAATAAGAGATAAAATCGTCTTGTTACACTTGATATACATCAATTGAGACTTGTGGAAGTCGTTACATATAATAAATACATTCCCATAGTATCGGTATGGCGTGGGCGAGCTGACTACTCACTATATAGGCAGACCTTGTACATCCATGAGGTCCTCCTGCAGGGCGTGCGAGGCGGCGTGCGCGGCGGCGGGCGCGGCG
>DWLR01003275.1:0-13790 GCA_018246295.1 Papilio alexanor hazarajatica | reverse complement strand
CGTCAGGCCCGCTCGACTTATGGACGTCCAGAGATTGCAGCACCTTACGCACTGATCTCTGGAGAAACTGGATTTCGAACATAGAGTTCTCACCGCACGGGATTTTTGGCGGCAAATCACCTTTGTCATCCAGAGTGGAGTTGGAAGCAAATAGAGAGCCCGTAAGATCGGCCTTCTTTTTTGCGGTATGGACCAATGAGTCGACCCTCCGGCGTAAAGATGGCAAAGAAGGCGAACAGAAATTCCCTTGGACAACCTTGGCGAGAGACCAGAACGCGCGAGTTTCCGAAGGAAGGCGCACCAGCCTCTCTCTGATGCTGGCCACGTGTGCCGATTTTGCCTTGGCAATAACTCTTTTGAAAGACCTGGAAGCAGAGTTATATTACTTTTTGAGGACACCGGTATTTACATCCCTAGCCACTTGATGCTTCGGCCCAGGCTCGGTTACAATCCTGCTTGTAGCGTGATCTGCAGGATCGAGTAAAGCAAGGCCGGGAACTGCCGCCGATGGGCACCACAGACGACGGAATAAAGAGTTCCATACCCTGAAGTACCACATCAGCAACAGAATCGGCAACGGCGTCGGGATCATCCAGATTGAAGCAGACTTGCTCCCATGGGTAGGATGCATAAAAAGACCGTATCTCGTCCCAATCCGTTGACCTGTAGTGCCACACCCGGCGATGGCAATTCGGTTTAGACCTAGGGTGACTCAAGATGGGCACGGTAGTCCGGATCAGGCAGTGGTCTGACGAGCCCAAGGGGGCGTCGACCGAAACCTAATAGTTGTCCGGATGTGAGGTCAACAGAAGGTCTAACAGGGAAGGGTATGATCCTCCACGTCTGGGATTCGCGTAGGCGAGGTAACCAGTTGCGTTAGATCATATGCCAAGGAAAAGTTGTGGACAGATCTCCCCGCGTAGTCGGTGGTACGTGAACCAAGCCATTCGGCGTAGTGGGCATTGAAGTCGCCGAGTACCACGACTTCTGCGCTTGGGATCTGTTCCAGAACGGACTCTGTAGCTATTTGGACTTGCTCCATGAGTCGATCTGTTTCGGTATTACCGCTATGGGACCTATAGAGGCACGTATAGACTCGCGGATGGTCATCGCTATCTACACGCAGCCACTGGATGGATAGGTCCGTTCCTTCAAGGTTACCGAGGCGACGAGAACAGATACCTTCCCTAACGTACGCGTAGACCTCGGCCCTGGGTACAAAGGAATGTTCTAGTTTATACCCGGGGTCGGAAAGATACAGGATACAGCAACAGGAAAAGATATCTGTGTCTTAGTTAAAAATAGAAAGGCCGACTTAGTCGTCTCAAGATGGTAGTGGACGGTTTTCAGGTTGGAATGGAGTTCCCTGATGTTATAGAAATCCACGGCAAGGGTGGCAGGGTCTGCCGAAAGTCGCTTACTACGTTTGCCTCGTCCTGTAACAGCGAGCGGAATTGTGCCCTCCCCAGAATACGCAGGGCAACCCGCCCGCTTATGCACGGGCATATAGGATGTCTGTACGGGTGTACGGACACCGGGTGGGCGTCAGGACGCAAACGCGCGGAGGGGGATTCTCCAAAACTGGTGGTTCTGGTACCCCCCTGGGGTAAACTCTCTTTAAATCCCGCTGACATGCTGCTATAAAGGAGAGGGGGGGATCGGCCTCCGGCACCTCATCACGTCTGATTCGTCAAACGCAGAATTACTTCCACTTCACGCCTGTTTTCTGTGAGGTAGTGGTATTTCACCGGTCGAGTGAGTCATTCGTGTCAACACACTATACGGGTACATTATATGGGTATTTTCAATGAAAGGCGGGTGTATTGCTGTCTGTTTATAACTGTAGAATTAAAAGACTTAAGAAGTATTTTTAAAAAACATGGATTCAAGCTTAAAAGTTTGGACGTATAATTTTGACTTTTTGCTTTATAATATGCTATGCTTTGAGCTTTTACATCTATCTTTTTTCCATTCAATAAAAGTGTCCTTAAAAAAATTTCATCAGCAGAATTCACATGTGGCCTTCACATTTATATTGATCATTACATTACCTACTTTTAGGACAGTATCAATGAGTTCGTGCTAAGCGTCTTAAGGGCGTGATGTTGGTTATTAATAAACATTAGTTATTACAAAACGTATGTACTGCTTTGCCGAGCAGCCTACGCGTGTTCCGGCCTTACTTTCAATACGCGGCCCTGGGGCTGGCATCAAGGTTGACTATTCCTAAACTCACGAACACCCTACATCAGAAGCCCATTTAAGAAGCATTTTTAACAACCTCTATCTTACACATGTTTGAAGTCTTTAGGTTTGCTATTTATGAATATAATTAGAAGCAAGAATAAATTGATGTTTAAGAGACTACTTCTAACTGATCGCCCTTAAAGTTTCTCATGTTATCATATAACTAAATTAATACAAATAACAATGTATAAAATTTACTAATAATTGTATCTCACTAAGGAAATCAGATTTACGGCTTACATATCACTACTTATAAGTATTGTAATTAAAAATGTATAATTTTTGGTGCTACCGAGAATTACCTAACCATTATTTGGTCACGCTGCAACTGTTCTGCACTTGAGCAATGAGAAATATTTTACCTTGACGAATCTTTGTGGTTTATGTTCAAGTTATGACTACGGTGATTAAGTTTCTATTTTAAATTCATTGTAGAAACTTAAACACAGAAGTCTGATGGTTTTCCTTTTTCATGTATGAGCAACAAAACATTGAAATTGCCAGAGTAACATTATATAGTCATGAAAAACGATCGAGAATATTAATTCTTTTTTAATTACCATAAAATTTAGCTTACTAATTAATTAATTGCAGATATTAACTGGTTTAAGAGAGGTTCACATATATAGTTTATACATTTTATTTAAATATTTTTGATAAGAACTAACAGTGGCGTAGGTGCAAACCGTCATATATATTATTGTTTTACAGGCTAAATGACAAACTTACTCTGACGATTTGATGTGATCGCATATTACTGATTTAATTTAAATGTAATTCGCAAACAAAAACATTCATTTCGTACACTGTACAGTCGTCGCGCTCGCATCAAACCTGTAACAACTAAAAAAGTTTAATCTAAATCTCGTTAAGTGTTCCCATCGTTAACTCTTCTGTTTATATTACGCCGGTTTTCATAATCGGGCTAAAAGGGCTGACTCGTCGACATAACTTTTGTAATTGACTCGTTTTCCCTCGATTTGTAATCGATTCGATTTTTTTTTGTATCGATACTAATTACGTGAATGGATTAATTGGTTACGCTGATGTTTAATGCTCGTTCGACATTTCAAGGATGTCACCGTGATATTGCAGCACATTCTCTACTTCTGCACTTCAGTGTACTCATATTTTTAGTGTACATAGTAGTAATGTTAGCACTGTAACATACTTAAAATTACACGCATTGCATAAACTCGGCGTGGGGAGGATAGCGATTCGTTTTTCATTTAGGCATACGAACAAGCGACTCATTAGACAATTAGTGCCTACCAACATCACCATCATCGTTCGTTTTAATCAGGAACGTTTCGGTTGCATATTTGGCACTTGCGTAGGATAGAAGGGAATGGATAAGGAAGACAGAAGTTGCGGGACCATAGTTTATCCTTACGAGCTGGTGAGAAAGTTAAGATTATTATGATGCAATAATAAATAATACTGGTATAAAATTCTAGATTAGATAAAAGCTAAACAATAAGGGTTAAATTTACGAACCGTGTATGTGCGGTGCTATTAAAAAGCATTTTAATTCGTATACGATGTTGATTACTTTTTTTTTTCAAAACAAATTTTAATCATACTTTCGTTAACATATCACTAATTGTGTTTTTATTGAATCATTCATATTTCATAACAATTTAGATTTAATCAACATCTACTGACAAATAAAACGTGATGAAAATAACTAGCTGCAGTGCTAAGCGTAGATAAATAGATAAGCATTTTATGCATAGCTACGATTAGTGGGACTTATTTACGATTAAGAACTTATGGTTCTAGTGGTGAAGAGTAAGGAGAGGCTTTAGAGGACGTAAATAGTTTTTAAACTTAAACGGACAAACCGATTACTCGATCTTAAAAGATCGTAAAGACTACCTGTAACACTAAATTAGGTTTCGTGGTATTGATACTCGTATTTGAATAATCCATTAACTGTTAAAATATATGAAATATAAATCTCTTTCCTTTCATCTTCTTTGCTTTTCATATTTCTAAAAAATAGTTATCATATTTCTTGCTAGCTTCAGCTTCGCTCAGGTTAGATAGATAGAAAAAAATATATATGTTAGTTGCTAATAGGAGAGATTTCTAACAAACAATGAAATATTTCCTCCCCAATTTCCCAGTGCCCAGTGTTACTTCGTCTAAAACAACGTTTGTCATAACAGACCACGAGCACAAAGCCATCATCGAAACCTATTTTTAACATCTAACTGCAAAACAAAAGTTGAAATCATTGCATTAATCTTGCAAGGGGATATATAAAGTGATGTTGATCATAATTACTGTAACACCTATACGGTCTCGACGTCAATCTATAAGGCGATTAATTGAAAAGTTGATAATGATGAGTCGTCACGCCGTATCGTGCCTGTCAAACTGGAGATTTTATAAGCAAGGTCGTCAATAAAATAAAGTTATATAGTAGAAGATAGTACCTGTGGTTTAAATGCGGTTACCCTGAACTATAATAATTGCGCTTTCGTCATATCAAATATACCACAGCAACCTAAAAGCATAGTAACATTATGTGCTATAACGCTTTGTCTAGTTTTAACCATGGATCCAATTGGTAGTTAGCTCTATGTTTTTTTTTGTTTTGGTTTTGGCTTTAACAATAGCTCTATGTTAAGGGTGTGTGCTTTTTCTAGTTATTAATAGATGTACAACGATGAATTCTTTCGACCTAAATTTAAATTCTAATAATAGCACTGCAATTTTAAATTTTTATCGGCTGTCTTAACACTATTACTAGATAGTAATTATATAAACACACTAAACTATACGCAATATTTTCACAATTTTAATTTCATTTTATCCTGATGTATAACTCAAATTATCATTTTAATCTATTCAGTAAAATAAAATAAAAAATTACTATTGTAATATTGACGGATCGATTGGCGCTGTTGATAAGTTGTTTGCCTTTCACGCCGCAGGTCGTGGGTTCGATTCCCACCAAGGACAAACATGTCCTGCCTGAATGTAAAAACCACCGGAGGACGGGCAGCAGTGTCCTTTTCTTAGTACGGTGGAACATACAGCGATTGCCAACACGCCTGGCAAGCGTGGCAATTATGGCACATTTCCCCCCAATGATGCGATCAAAGGGGTAGGCCTATGTCCAGCAGTGGATGATGAAAGGATGAGATGGATGATTAAAATATTACTATAGTAAGATGAATGTTGCGTTTACGCTTTTTTCATCAAAAAAAATTCTTCTCTACCGATCTTCCGATTATTCTTTTTATATTTAAATAGTATGTTGATCTATATTGAAAAAAGTAGTCTATATTCTGTAATTCTCCTTAACTGGCAAAAATAACCTCAAAAACTGTATGTGTTAGAAAAATGAATGGTATATATGTACTATTTCTAACTTGATAGTGTCATTCCATACGTCTCGTAATTTGTTATTGTGTACTCGACATTTTTTAGTTTTTTTCCTACATACCTGTTTACGACTCCATAATATGTCAAAGCGACACGATCGAAGTCGTTAACTCGGTAGCCCGTTCAATGAGTTTCACTTATTTTTTTTTATCATATTCCTTTCGCAAGATCATCGGTTAAAATAATTAAAGAATTCATTAAATTTATTGGAGGCCGGTAATTGGAGATGGGTAGATGTTAATCGTGTTGATACATATCAATAGGGGTTTTTTTTAATTAGATTATGGTAATTTGGTTTTAGCGATCTCTAAATAAACTACGCCGTTAAAATGCACCTTGGATGTAAAACGATGTGCACATTTCGGTGGGTGGGTAATGTTGTTGTTGTTTTGTTGGATAGTTTTATGTTTATCATTATTTTCTTTTTTTGCAAAATATGTTATTGTAGAACAAAAGACATTAAAAAAAAATTTTTGGTTATCATTCTTATAAGTAACATTCCTAATAGAATGTTATTTGCATATAAATGTAAAATGACTGTGTGATGTGTTTTTGACGCTTGAGCTGAGCTTATGTTTGCCAGCCGAATCACACGCGTTCGAAAGATCGCCGCTTTTTAGGAAAATACAAAATAATATTGTTAAAATGACTTTTTTGGTTATCATTAGGTTTACCGATATAAATTAGACTTATCTTTTGCGCAATTACGTATTCTTGCCATATATCAATTTTCATTAAAATCGGTCCAACTGTTAAAGTCAAATAGTGGCGCACAAAAAAAAATAAAAAATGGTAGAATTGATGTCAGTAAGTCAAATAAATTATATTTATTGCAAAATTTTTCAAAAAAATGAAATCATAGATACTCTACTCTACAGACTTATATATTAGTATTGATTAAACGATAATAAAGATTACTTTCGTATTTTTTAATATATTAAAAAAAAAGATAATTACACCAAAACTATCCACTTCCCAAAAAAAAGGAGGAGTTTCTCAATCCGCTTGTATTTTTTTTGAACCTTGTATTTTCTATTTTTATTAGCTCAGAATTTCGTCATTTACGAACCGATTTAAATTTATTTTGTTGGAAAGGGGACATTGGCAAGCGGGGCCCATTTATGGCATTTTGAATCGCATTGAACCTTGGATTCCGAAATTGTACTAAAAATTGACATATTAGTAGACTTATGACAAGCTCTGTTTGGGTTTAATAGATTTGTAATGAGACATACCGCGGTTGTTAATCACTTATAAATAAAATTAGATGTAGCCCGCGGCTTCACACGCCTTCTCATTTTCCTCGTTGAATTTTAATTGCGCATGTATTAATTTCGATAATAGATAATATGTGTCAAATATTAAATATGTAAATGAACAATGAAGAATTCTAAATTGTAAAAGAAACTTTTTTGTATTTCTTATCCTTGAAAAGGGGAAGAATTATGCAAATTTGAAGTCGATTTTGTTTTTGATAAAAAAAAAACTTAAAACCTTGTCCATATCCAATAAATGAACAATATTTCCCACTGTAACAAACAAGTTAATTTGAAACGATCAAAATCTTGTTCCAATGCATACAATAGCATTATCATTTTTGCAGCTTGCCTTTGTAGTAAAAAAAATTATGCATTTTTTCTTTACTTTCATTGGTCCATTGGTATTTCCCAAATGGCAGTTATAATTTATTTTAATAAGATGATTAGAATATTCCTATTTCGATAATACACAATGTACTGTATGTGTTCATATATGCTATTTAATGCGACCAAACCAAGCCAGTGATAACGCACGTGAAACGTAAAAAGCTTTTAAGTCGCGTCGTCAACGCTGCGTGTAATAGCGTTATAAGAGACCAGTTAATTAACATTACATTTTTATTGACGCTAGCGTTTATAAAATTTTATATCGACCCGTTACTGGAATAGATGAGAGCAGGTTGGTATTAATGTAACTCCGAGCATGGTCATAACGAGTTCTATTCATTACATCCCGAGTAACCTGCGAGCTTATAGTACTGTAATGTTAACATATAGGGGACACAATTTATCCCGGTATGTATTATTATCGTTCGTATGTTGCTAGGGTGACGATATTTTTATTTATGTCGGTAATAGTCCGTACAATTCAAGGATGGTTCTAGGTATTAATAAGGTGAAAACGTTGGGTGTTACCACACAAGTTTTTTACTCTGTTTTCTTGGCTGGTCACTTATACTGACTGACCCCTTTTTAACTTGATTCCGCAAAATCTGTTTTTCATTTTTCATGCAGTATTTTAATCTATGAAGTATTTAAATTGTTTTCTTTGCTCTTTAATTTTTCAATTCAGCAATCAATTTAAACAAAATAAGAAACTGAAGTAAGAAACTTTCTATGAAGAAAGAATACATTTGAAAAAAAATAACATAGTACCATATTTTGACCTCATAAATATATAAATGGTAACAATTTATATGTTCTACCATTCTTTTTAACGTTTATTTTATTTTAATTAATTCGATTCTAAATTTTGTTTATCTTTTGTTGTGTAATTTTTTTTTTCGATCTTTTTTTTGATTTCAATACACGTTTGCGTTTCGTGGTTTTACATAGCCGCTTAAACCACAAAAAATGCGGTTCTTCAATTATAATAATATTCCATCTTTAATTTTTAAACCGTATGGTGGCTTTAGTGACGATCGCGTTGGGACGCGGCGCTAGCGACGCGCGCGCGTCTCACGAGAACGCTTCACGTGACAACAATCTTGAGAAACGTCGCTTCGCAGTACTCTTTGAAAGCCAAGAACAATAACTATGAGAGTTGCAATACAAGACGTTACCTTAATTATTTCCAATTACACCCATATCTATCCGTTAACGCGCGCTTTCCGTATGCTCCATGAACTATAAACTATATGTCTGCCGATTATAATGCGTATAATGAGATATGAAGTAAAAAAAAAAGTACGTAAGCATACTCGCCCGTCGTAAATGATTAACGCTGTAATCAATCAGTTCTCTAGTAGTCTGGGGAATTTATGTTAATTTATTTCGTTGCTGGCGTTGCTATTTATAGCTATGTCATTATTAATTTACACTGTTTATTTTTACGCTATCTGATCGGTTAATTTTGTTCCACTTAATGTATATATGCATACGTATTTGTGTAATAATGAAAAATTGTGATTGTAGACCCTAAGAGGTATTTCTATGCTAATCCATCGTTTGTTGAGCTAAGCTTTTACTTATTGGCGTTGCTGAAATTAGTCTTGTCTACTTTAATTTTAAACGTGCAAAAACATAAACAAGCACACAAAATGTTGCGTTAAATAGGTAACTTAAATTTAATTTCTCGTACTATTTGAATCATACGCATGTATTGATGCATTCGCATTTTTATAACTGTAATTGTAAATGATAGACATTTAATAAAATTTTAAATGATTTGTATCATTTCGAAATGAAAGCATCAATCGCGACTCTACATTTCTCGTGATGGTTTGCCAGAGAAGAATGGCATTAGCAGAATGGAACGGGTTTGCGGGATGGTAAAAACTCGACCGCTGACGAAGCGGGAATGTATCGGATCAGAGGCGACTCATGAAGGAATTCCATCCGGAATCTCTAATTAAAACTTTATCTAGTCCCTCTTCGTTTTCGCGGAATCCATTCGTTTTATCGTCGGTTTGAAACGCCTCGAATAATTCTAATCGTTGAGTACATTTTATGTTCGGTAGATCGACGTAAAGAAGACTTAAGTTATCCGAAAACATTTTGATGGACGTGACAGGGGCCCCCCTTTTTCTGATAAATTCCTAATCCATTTAATCACTCGATAATGCACTTGTTACTAATTTGGCGTTAGTTTTCTATGCTTATCTAACAATTATCAGAGCGTAAAGATTAACATAAAATATATTTAAACCAGAGATTTAAACATAGCGACTTTTTATAGTTGTTGTTAATGTTTCATTAATAACAGTAACTTAAACTTAAGTTGTATTGTAAATGCTTGCATAAGTATATTTTATATATATACAAATATATATAACGTTGCATTATCCTAACAAATCTGGCGCGTCCAGCTACCTAGCCGTTATGAATATTTAAATAGGTATAACTAACGTTATTCAACATTACTTAAATATTTCGATAATTTTTAAACAATCATAGTATAACATATCCGCATACGTATATAACACATATACATTCGTAATTCATATGTACGCTTAGAAAAGGCCGCCTAATAACATATACTATACTATTAATATATACACAACTATTTCGAATTCGAGTTGTGTCGGAACCAGTATCATGTTAATAATTAAGCACAACAAATTAAACAAATATAATTTTGTCATTTATAAAATACCAATGTTAATATGTTCAATTATTTAAAAGCACTTAAATAAGATATAGGCTAATAAGGCCATTAATATGGTGCCCGTATCGTGTTGCATTTCTCAGTTAGATTCTATGGAAATTCACAATCCAGCGCCGATATAATTCCCGAACGCAACGTGGGAGTAAATCGATTTATTTATTGCAACACTTCGCCTCATTTGCACTTCTAACTGGCGTTTTGTATTTTAAACGCTTTTGTTTGGTATATAAAGAGGTTGGTCGATGTGATTAGTTCGAACTTCTGAATCGAATTATTGAAAGTTAAGTTAAAATTAAACCCAGCAATAGCTTAAATTGAGCACCACCGGAAGAATTAACCGCACGTTAAAACTAAACCACCTTGCCTTTGCATGTTATCAGTAAAGCAAATATGTTTATTTTTATCAAGTCCTACCATCTTTCTGAAGTTTACAAACTAATTAAACACTTATGAAGAAATCTATGAAACACCACATTCGTCTTCCATTAGCATTGTCATTAACTGTGTGTTTCTTACCCAAGACACAAGTTACCGCGGCTGCGTTAGTGTTGCCACTCAAGTAAATATAACGGGTAAATATAATTTAAAGGGCTAAATAAAATACTATACTAACGAGACGAGCAAAATGAAAGGTGACTATCGCCAGTATCATATAATTTGCCCTTTCTTGTTTTTGCTGGTCACGGCATCAATAGATAATCTCATCTTGGATTGAAAGTAAATTTCAATGATAATATAAATTTGTATTGTTTGTATATTCTTGTTTCATTATGAAATATAGGATTTTTTTAGAAAGAAATGAATTAACGTATACTTGTCAAGTCCTTTCTTGAGTTCATTTAAATAAAGGGCGGTAAAGCAACGTGCAAATATTGTCGAACGAGTTACAAAGATGATCCTAGGACAAGTATGGTGGCATCGGTTCGCCGGGGCGATGGTCAGGCGACGTCCGCAGCCCGTCAGTCGTGTCCGAGCGACACAAACTCCGAAATGCTAAAAATGGCATAAATAATTTATACGTTGGCCGCTCGGCTGCCGGTTTTTGCACCGTACGACCTGTCCACTGATGCATTTATAATATAAGGGTGCTTTTTGCACCGTCCCCCGGCCGCGTTGGAATGCAACCGCTAAAATTGATCTTGTTTCAAACGTGGCTGGAAAGTTAAGCTGCTGACTTGCGCACGGTCAAACTTAACCGCTTCGGTATGGACGTGCTCTGACGTGGACATGTCGAAAATAGACGAGTCACATTCATTTGTATTTGTGGCTAATCTCATTCATTAAGACGGTGGACGCACACTGATGAAGTTTGAAATATTAGTTAAAAATGTATCAATTGAAATACTGTATGTATTATTTACAATCTCTAGCCAACTGCTAGTTATGAAAATTACAATTCTATCTATTTGTTTTATATCATTCGCTTTCATGAGCAATAAAGTGATAGCAATTCGATTCGATACGTAGACATTAGCTACGCATCTACATGGCGTCTTATTGCACAGCGTATGACAATCGTGGACAGGAAATTACAATTTGAGTAACGGAATCGTGCAATCCTCACGTCTCTCTTTACTATTGTATAATTGTGTAAATATGAATATAACTACAGTAGTTATAGTTATGAAAAGGAAATAAGCTAAAGGAATAATCTTAATAAAACGTATCCATTGACATCCCATGAAACAATAATTAAAAAAATATTTTACCCGACCGTCGTGACAGTAATGTTTTTTCTCGGGTATGTATGTCCGTTCCATTGTCACGTCCCGTACCCTAATCGGCTGACGGTGTCATTTTAACAGATTTTATCCTTTAAAAAGTAATATTGAAGGCTATGAAAGAAAACAATTTTAACAAATATCAAGAGTTTAACCTAATGTTAGGCAACCAGATGAGATAGAGGTGAGTTGACAATCGGTAGAGTAGAGAGAGTGGAACCAAAAGAGGAGAAGAGGATGTGATGGAGATCGGGTCTCAGCACCTGACTCAACAGACGAAATGAAGAAGGTATAAAATACCTCCTTTACGCTGCTATTTTATGGGGTCGTAGCACTTCCCATTCCTGCAACGGTTGTTGTCGTCATGAAGTTCTACTTGTGTTCTGGACGTACTTTTAGGACAAACTAAAGGCTATATAACAGCCAATACCGCAATGTGTGTTATAAGTCTATTGATAATTTGTACATCAAAATGGTGTATCTGTAACAAAATGAAAGTCAGTAAAAGTTGAACGAAAAGGTTATTTCGTTTACAATTTTATGCTACACGTGAAATAAATAAATCTGTTCGTTTTTTGTGTGATTAATAATGTATTAATCGCTTCATTTTTAATTACAGTAAGCAAGCCGTATTCGACGGCAAAAGGGCGATACGTGGAGGAATTCCGTTCGTGTTTCGTAAGTATCATTTGTTTACTGTAGTTTTTTTATTATCTTCTTTACAAAAGGTTGGTAATTTTGTCTCTCTTAATTTTACATCTCTTATTGACACGTTTACATAATTTACATGCTAGAGTTTACACGAATATTACAAATACAATAAAATTGCATTGTAAAGAATGATCTATTATTATCTAATAACGTCTCTCTATTTTTACTCAGTTCATAGATTAAATCATACGAACACAAAATTATACGAATACAATAAATTTTTGAAGAATTTTATGACGTCTATTTTTTTTTAAATAATATAACAAACAACATTTTGTTCTAATATGATTTGAGTCTAAAGAGGTGATCCCTAAGGATTTACCAGTTTAGCGGCAAATGAATTTGGCAGGCCATTTTACTGTTAAAAATGTTGTACTCACAATGGCTTAATAGCTGCTGTAATTTTATTTATTATAACTTTTTTGTAATTTCCAGCTCAGTTCGGGCAATGGGCATTCGGTCCGCAGCACGGGTTCGCGCGCGTGGCGCGTTGGCACGTGGAAAAGCTGCCGGAACGGCTGCCCAGCGGCGACGTCGAGGCCATCTTCAGTCTCATGGATGACGACTTCACGCGCTCCATGTGGCACTTTCAGTTAGTAATTTACTTATTACACTCTCAAGTGTTATATTAAAAAAAAGCGTACCTAGTCTTCGTTTTTCTTTATATCTAAACTATCCATAAGAAATACAGTAAACAAATATTTAAAGAGAAAGAAAGACAGCAGCTTCGTATATTTATCAGCACTACTCAAATGTGCTGAAACTTTAAACAAGGCCCAAAGTCTAGCAAATGTGATCTTATCATCTTTGATCTACTCCATTTCAGATGCAACTTTACGATTTTCTATAAACTAAATGATGAGAAGATCGTCGAATACATTACTTTTGTGGCCATGATAATACGGCGGTAATAATTATTTTGATGTATGAAAGTAACAACATACATATTTAGTATTTATCTACATGCAAACTGTGGTGGCAGGTTCAGATTGACGTACCGGCTGATCCTGCGCGAGAAGGAGCTGCACTTCAACATCGGCGTGTACAACCCGAGCAAGGAGCTGACCTTCAGCTGCCAGCTGCTGCTGCACACCTACTTCAAGGTGCCCGACGTGCGTCGCTGCCAGATCACCGGCATGCACGGTTGCATGTTCATCGATAAGGTAACAATTAATATTTCTTTGTCACAAGTATCCTTTCCTTGTTACACTATATGGTTTTCGATGCAACATATTGTCGTGTAAGAGCCAACAGCAACAGTTATATATATATATTGTACAGGACGGCCGGCTACGTCACGAACACAAATAGATATTAGAAATTGTAAATAAATAGGTATAATAAGTAAAT
>DWLR01003274.1:0-13794 GCA_018246295.1 Papilio alexanor hazarajatica | reverse complement strand
ATTTCTTCTAAACTTTACTCCTTGAAGTTTAGTTGCGCAATGATCGAGTGATTGATTCACGCTCTATTTATATACTGCGGTGAAATGCTATAGAAGCTTCTACATTGTTCTAGCAATCGATCGAAAAAAGTGGCGGGTTTATTAGTTGCCAACCTAATATGTAAATACTCATGTAGATTAGCCTTTTTGTACATTACTCTTTTTCACAATGTGATGAAGCGTCAATTAATCCTATAGTTAAGGGTGCGGACTGTTGTGGTGAACTTATATCCTAGCACATTGTTCTTATAACCATTAAAACTTAGCTTAAAAGCAGCTTAGTTTTAATAGTTATAAGAAATATTAGTAAATTAGTTTCAATAATCTATTAATATTTCAGAAAAAATTACTTACGAAGAACTGTTAATAATCAGATGGTTTGTAGTACATATGCACGCTGGCAGATTAGAAAAACAAATAGTTCGTATCGCTGTTTACCCAAAAGGGATAACTTTTAATTTATTTCCTATTACTTGCAGTAAATAATACTGCGGTAGAGATAAATTTACCGACGCTTTATATGTCTAAGGTAGACAAAGTGCTGATTTTTTTTGGAAGAATATAGAATATTGTGGATGCTACGCTTTAAGTTACAACGGGGCCTCTACGTCGTAGAGGAACGAAAAGCGACGACATAAAGATAGGTCGGCTATTGTCGCGAATGTGTGTCAATGAGAATGCGAATGCTGCGACAGTGTTGTTATAAATGAAGTGTATAGAACTAGGAGGGTTGTAATATTGTCTCCGTGTTGTGTCACATTATATGGAATGGCTACACGAATTAAATCTGAGGCACAATACGACTCTCGTCTTCTGTCTAGGAGAAGAAGCAACACGCTTTGCAATTTTTTTTTCTATAGAAAAAGATAAAAGGTATAAGACCAACTAGTATATTCTAAATCAAAGATGGCAGATGCTTTGAGCCATTTAATTTGCATAATCATACTGAAAGTGTGCTCGCAGGCGAGACTAAAGCTATTTCTTCAGCACCCGCGTTACCAAACACCGCACGAGATAGTCGTAAATCGAACTCGGTCGACTATAATTAGATCTGATTTTGTCGGGATTAGCGATGAATGCGCCATTTCTACAATCATTATGAGTTACAGTGTACACATGTTATTAATTATGACGAATAAACATATGATAGATGTAATTATTCACCTTTTTTATCTAATGTACCTTTTTGTTATCTACTCTCACCCACTTTTCTACAGAACCAATGACAACGCAAGAGTAATATTTGATTGCGAGAAGTTAAAGGGTAGCGTAGGTCACATAAAATCAAACCCTCGTTTTACAATTTTACCATATATACCAAATTACTATCAAATTTATATGCTTGGTTAGGAAAATGTCAAATAAACAATTGCTAATCCATTGCAGTATGATTGTGGAGAAAGTGTTGTTAATTTATAAAAGCAAATCGTTTATCTGTATCTATACTTCGGGAAAAAAATGAAACAACTCATCATTCTTTGAAATCGGTCCAGCAGTTTGGGCTACAGGAGGTCACAACAAAACGGACGCACACATATATGTATATGTATCCCGAAGAAACCTTGCCCTCCGGTCAGTAAAGCAACCAGTGAACTGTTTAACAAAAATCACTATGTATAGATATAACTTTATTGCATTAAATTGTAATAAATTAGTTCCTAACACATTTTAAAATTAATTGTAATAACTTGTGCCGTCTCGGTCTAGACTTAGATTTGTTTCTAGTATTAAATTGGCGATGACTCAGAGTTGCGACTGACAGCCGGTTCATTAAAAACCGATCGTTGCGCTCACACGTATTTATAAACGTATTCTGGGATAGTGTTATACATTAATGAATAAACTGTAGAAATCCATAGTAGGATAAGGGAAGATGTAATCCATTACAATCTTTTTTTTCTTAACAGCACTAGAACTGATTATATTTCGAAAGCAAAGCAAAATATCTTTTATTCAAGAGCATTGAATTATAAAATAATAAAATTATTATACGATCAGACCTTTTCACTGAACATTTAAAAAGACAAAACTAACGATCATAACACAAAAGTTCGGAAATACTGAAAAGATTTTAATAAGCTATTCACAGCGTCTTTTAAGCCAGACGTTTCATTACAACGTTATTTCAAATCTTATTTACGTCTCCGAATCCCATTTGGACTACACCTCAACTGCATTAATTTGACTAAAATGCTTCCCCAGCCAGCCCAGCTCTCACTAATGGATTAAAATAAGCATTAATTCGACATTATATATAAATGCCCAGACAGACTGTACCTATAGCTTCATTCATTCCAGTCCCTTGATTACTTTGTTATTACGTCTTGAATCGTAAGCAATAGTTTTATAAAATTGCATATCGCAAGATACGATTTAAGCGGACTTTGTTTATCTCCTATCACGTGAGCTTGTAAGTCTGTAGGTAGGTTTATTGTTTGAGGTGGCAATATCCGTGTGAAATGTTATTGCTAACGCTAATTCAATGCGGGCACATTGTAAACTCGAGCAATTGTTATAACGCGACGCGTTAACGGAGCTGTGTCTTGGGCGGCAAGCGAGAAAGGTGTGGTCTAACTCCTTGAAGTTACTAGCCTTAGGGAGAGGGTTGGGGTGATAAAAATGTAACATACAGATCACTGAAAGGTTTTTAATTTTAATTTCTTTTTTTATATGTAAACAACTTAAAACCAAGAGGGGAAGCCTGGAATTTCATACCACAGGGCATCCTAGTTTGAGCTCCTGTTTCCTAGTTTGAGCTCCTGTTTCCCAGCCTGAACTTCTTAATTGTTATAGATTGTTATGTTTTTGTATATTCTATGTGGGAGAAAATAAAATTCATTTATTTTCTCTCACATAGAATATACAAACCCTATTATACCACTTTCAGGCAAGGTCAGAAGAAGTGCTGTGGTGGAATTGTGAGTTTAAGCATACGAAGTTAAGCAAACAAATATTCTTGTAAAAATCATCGACTTATCACTTTACAAAGAAGTAGTAATTATAAATTTGTAAATACGCATTTAGTGCAAGACAGATCACCCAAAACCGAGGCTTTCTCTCGGAGGCTGTAATTCCCAAGAACATGTATCACATAAAACATTTTCCACCATGGCGTAGTCTCATGGAAAATCAATGTATTGTAGTAGACTAAATTCGTATTTTCTGTTGTGGATTTCGCTCGTAAATCCAGATCGGTTACGCGGATATCATAAAACGTCCGAATTAACGTCTGACTTGACTGCCGATGATGTCATAAACCTACGTCACTCTTCCGTCTTGATACAGTTATAAAACAGACAATACAAAGAACAGGTGGACGCATATGATAACGGGTACCAAGATGTTTTAGACGCTGTTGATTGCTGTTTTCCGGGTCATCGAGAATTTTTTTAGTTATACGGTTGTTTTGAAGACATTTATCGGTTGTTTTATATTATAGCAAAAATACAGACTCGTATAAAAAGATAGAGATTTCGAATGCTCTAAAACTCTGCTTTGATTACGACAACTAGGTCATAAATTCTAATCTTGAAAGTACTTTCAAGATAAGAATGTATAGTACAGTTTACTAAATTAGTGCGTCTCCGATTCCGTTTCCACTTAACATAATGTAGCAGTAACTGTTAAAAGATTTCGGTATATCGGGAAACAAATATACGTACATACTGGTCAAGCTAAACATTGTCAAAATTATAATATGCAAGATTTTGCTTCATGTTCATAATTATCAGCTGCATCAGTCCACTACTGGACAACGGCCATCCGCAAATCCTACCACAGTATGCGGTCCTCCAAGCACTGAATCCATCGACTTCCTGCAGTCCTCATGAGATCTTCTATCCATTTGAAAGCCCTTCTAAAATTTTAAGCATTCTCTTTACCTCAAAATGCTTAGGGAGCAAGGCATCGTTATGCCTTCACCTAATAATATATAGAATAATGAAATAATTATTATTTATTTCAGATTTTTTTTATCCAAATGTATGTAAAAATCTTAAACTAGTGTTGGTAATAAAAATAGATTGGAGTATTATTTACACATTATTTTCTAGATGGGAGTTAAAGCTTACAATAATAATAAGTTAGTTTTGCGTCATTCTGGTTTATCAGCACTTTTACAATACTTAGAATTTAGCCATGATAGCCACAATCTTTAAGTGATTTTATATCTGTAGCGGCGCATATTTGTCAGTGGGCGATCAACGCATGTCAAGGGCCATTGGTGACGCCTGACTCACAGACTAATGCTACTAATGGCAGCTCTCAGCTAACGCGTATCATTCGCTCTCGGAAATAATATATTTAAAGAAAAGAGTTTTCATTTATTTAGTTATAATCGGATAGTCTACCGTTGAAACTTAAAGAGAGTCCTCTAAAGCTATGTCTACAATGAAATATAGTTACATCTTAATTATTACTATGTAAGCTAGATTATCCAACGCTTGAACTTATCCTAATAATATAATTACATATTATACACAATCTTTTAAATAGAAACATGTATTATTCATATTTTGTTTGGTATCAATGGACCGCCTAGTGATCAAGAAGGATCATATTTTTGCTTTAGTATGTGCAGTTTTTAGCTTTACAGTTCATAAACAATAGTAAACATATAGACGTAAAGTGTTTAGTGACGGCGGGCGCCAGGCGTAATTAGCGTCTCCGTGGAAAACATTAAATCTCAAACTGTTGTTTATTATCTGTTGTTCGTTGTTTATGATTAAAATTACTAAGTCGTACTATATGAAGACGCATTCCAGTTCTAAATTTTACAGTTACCGTCATGACTCAACTTTCTTGCTGCGTTTTGTATCATGAGTAAGTCATTATTCCTCTTTTTTCCATTAGTCCAAAGTAGGCCTTGAAGATGACATCTATGTTTTAACAACTTAAGAAAAAGGA
Organism: Papilio alexanor hazarajatica; assembly: GCA_018246295.1. Classification (NCBI taxonomy): domain Eukaryota; kingdom Metazoa; phylum Arthropoda; class Insecta; order Lepidoptera; family Papilionidae; genus Papilio; species Papilio alexanor. The sequence goes on along the minus strand of DWLR01003274.1, from coordinate 8,850 downwards.
AGATTCGGTAGAATGTTGTTGGCAGGTTTGGAAATCTACGGAAATTGGCCACATGTTTGGGTTTAAAAGGCTTTGTATTCCTGTCAAATAAAATGTATTAGGTAGGGGAAAAAGTCTTTTCGCATATAGTATATATAAACTTTTAATAAAATATATTTGACTGTACTATTTGTATCTGACTGGTTTTTTATCACATTAAAAAGGTTACATTTCAAAAAAGAAACAAATTAGTAAAATGTTGGTTCCAGCTATTTTTCATTTGTTTTTAACAAAATTAGTGAAGAAATTTATTAAAGCGAGAAGTTGAGAGAAAGCGGCTGAAATTGATCAATAGAACGCGTCTTTGAACACACACATCTTTAGCACTGAGCAAATTAAGAAAATTTGTGGTGGGAGGTGTTAATGCATTCGCCATATGGGCCTGACCTTGCACCTTCAGATCTCCACCAGTCTCAGTCTCTTCAGTATTCTTTAGATAATGTCAGGTTAACATCAAGAGAGGATTGTCAAAACTACTTATCGCGTTTTTTGCTCAGAAGTTCCGAAACTTTTACAGTGGCGAGATCATGTGACCATCTTCAAGATGGCAAAAAGTCATCGGAAAAATGGCACATGTATACATAAAAAAAATCTCAAGTTTTCATATGAAATGCGAAGAAACCTTCTTATCAAACTTATTAATTACGCTAAATGTACGCTGCATCTTCTCACTGTTTCATTAAATATAATCCTGCCTAGAGGTTTCCTGATGCGGTAGAAATCCTGCTGCAGCCTGTAGGTCAGCGCGAACTAATTAAATGCAATGCGGCAATTAAATAAAAAATCCTATGCTGAGATTTCTAAAGACACAGAATTGTTCAGTCAGTAATTCTTCATGTCACTGAAATGTTTATTAGAATTGCACTCTTAAAATTAGGCCGTGACGTTTCATACGATATTTCAAACTGTAGTTTATTTAGGTTTAAATTTGAGCTGAAATTTTCCAGTTAGCAGATCACGATCGGTGACCGTTATTTACAAGATTTGCGTCACCGTCCAAGTCGCGGTACGTTATTTGTTTTGGCCTTTATCGGAATAAGGGAGAGCAAAGTGTAGAGAGGGGTATTTACTTTGCGTCACGAGCGAGTAAAATTCTATCGGAATATTGGCACGATTTTAACCCACAAAACGGTACTTCTAATTCATATTAGCCTCGGAAGGGATTCTTCATAATATTATAGCGAAATAATTGGGCTTTATTCACATACACTAAATGAAAAGCAGCTCGACTCGTCGTTTTTAAAAAATGATGTATGTTCAAAGGGGAGGTTTACAGAAAGGCAAATACCGATGACATACTATATACTACTGAGGGTTGATAAAATCCTCCCAGCATTTTTATTATTTTAATTGACACAAAAAATATTAGAGCAAAATAACGCCAAAGTGGCGCTAGTAATTTTTTTTTTAAAAATTAAATTTTGTTTTAGGATAAAGGGTTATCAGTGCTCACACATAAATTATTAAAGTTCTGATTGTAATAGAAACATAACATTTTGCGATAGAATTTAGGGATTTTAAAACAAAAAAAAAACTTTATCCAGGTCTTACACCGTCTTGGGAACAAAGTTTTGATCGTCTAAATATTTGAAAAAAAATTTATTGTCATAGAGTATTACGTCGCCGGGCTTGGACCGGCGAGATCAGGAAATAAAGGTGTTAACAACTCAGGAATTCTTATGATGAAATTAGTAAGGCCAACGAACAAAAATAAAAGAAATCATCATCATCATCAAGAAGATCTCAATTAGAGACGCTGAAAATATATGTACCTACTAATATGTACTTTTCAATTAAATTTTAGTCTAACGTAATATTTTACTTTCTCTAGCATTTATAATAATGATCTACTTTATTATGTTTTAATTCCATTCGCTTGGAATTCATTGACACTGTCCTCTGGACCGTCGCACTATAACAACCTCGCCGTGCCTTGTTTTATTTCACAGTACAAACGTTTGAACTTACCAAGACTGTTTATAAAATATACCATAGTGTTTTTTAATCTATGTTTAATAATACGTTTCTTTTATTATACAATTACAACATATATATCTTGCTCTTGATTAAAAAAGAAGTATTGAATGAAATTACTTCAAACGAAATGAAATCAAAATAGTTAAATAATATTGTCATTAAAAGATAGTGTGCACTACACAGATGTTACATGCCTTCAAATTTTTAATTCGGAGCCTAAAAGTGAAGCCACATAAAATCACCAAATAACTTCGTAAAATCTCGCGTAGTCCCGCAGTCGAGCGCACATTAATATGTCAATACCACATTAAAGTTAAGTAATTAATATAAGTAATTCACAAAAATTTTCACATACGCTACGAAAATCAGGCTTTACTTTTAAACGTCATATTTGTATGGAACACTTCACTCTGGAGATACATAAATCTATGACGCACTATTTTAGCATTAGCCTATATTCATTATGCTCTTGAAGGTACCTACGCAATGGCACAAAAACTAACAGGAAGCAAATGTCACCAAATAATAGATTACTATTGAATGAGATGTTTTAAAATTTAGTACCCATATCATTTGTTACAACAGGCGAACCAGAGTTGACATATTAATAGAAGTGATTTATAAAACTTTTAACGTTATTCTTGCAACCTTACAATTTTGACACTAGAACGTTCTCGCTGAAAAAAAAGCGCAGATTAAAAAAGAAACATCACCACCAAACGGTTCGGAAACGTTTAATAAAAACATTGAAGCTCACGCACCAGACTTTTATGACAGATTAAGTGCATCGAGCGTGTTAAAACTTTGAAACGATATTGCCTACACGTCATAAACATTACATGGAAAATTAGCAACTTTATTTTTCACGCTGACATCTGACGTTTATTTTTTCTGTTGACACCAAAGTTAGTGGCGTAATCAAAATTCAGCTTCAGTTGTTTTAGAATGAAATGTGATAAAATATTCGACATGCACAACAGTCCTTGTAGAATTAGCGTTATATTATGCACTTATAAATGTCATTGACGGACTGTGAAAATCTTTATTTTACAATACGACTAGGCATATTCAAAACTATCGGAAGATTGTGAACTAAACGAAATTAATGTAAAGTTCAAAAGTCACTAGTTTTGTTTGTTTTCAGTCTTTATCTACTCCAGTAAAACCATTATATGATGAGAGCTTACTTTTTTCATTTATTTCAGAAACAGTCATATTTTTCAATGTCAATTCAGGTTATATTGTTAAATACATATATAATTCGAGTTCCATTTATTTGATAGGAATTTATATCTATTACCAAAAAAGAAAAATGGAATTAAAATACAAACAAACAAAAAGTACCCATGAAACAAAATTAAATCGATACGATAAAAGGATTATAAAGAAGTATTTCTGATTTGTTTTTAAATTTTCGTCCTATATGATTCGAAATTATTACCAAAAATATCAAAATGAATAAAGTTTTTTTTTATATAAATCAAGACTTTGTCTAAAAAAGTTCTTAGAATAAAATACTGTTAGAAAAAGGAACGATGAATATATTCTTTATGCGAGAGCTGCGCTTGGGTATCTTAAAACAAATTTGTTCCAAAATGTACGGGGAGTCAACACTATTCAAAATGTTAAACAGAAACATTTGATCAAATGCAATACGTATATCATCAGCAAGAGTTGTTTATACGTAATCATTGTGACTGCGGTATTCGAGACTTTTTATGAATTTATTATGTATTTTAAGAAAGTGTTACAAGTGATTTAAATTTGTTTTTAATATTTTGTTTAGCGACTGGGTTATATTACGTAACTATGAATATATTTTTTCTTACTTGTTATATTTTTATGACAATAATATGAGACTCGGAAACATTGTATGATGCCAAGTTATTTTACGACTGAATTGATAAAATTATAAATTAAGAGGACACGTTTTCCGGCAGAACACAAATCTGTGGCAATTAAAATATTCTTGGAGGTCATACGGCGTATGATCGATGTTAGAGACAGAAACGAACCAATTAACACAGATAAAAACAGAAAAAGAAATCGGAGCTGAAGACATTGATTGAATATCAAAAGGTGCTCGCGATTTTCCGCGAAATGAATGGATGGGTGGAGTTGTATGAAATAAATTGTAACAGTCCTGGAATAGTAACGATAATAAATTTGGTTGCTATTTTACACGGTCCTCGTTTATTTCTTCTACTTGGTGTATATACGCATGTTTACGAGATCCTCTTTTTATCTTATTCTTTTAATCACTACATCCTTTCTTATCTATATCGCAAGAATTATCTGGGTCACCCATAATGGCATATTTAAGAAAATAAAATGTACTAATAATAATTAGAAGACGCAAATTACACGCACTGTCGTGGAGTTGCAGAAAATTGGCATCCAACTTTTCTTGGCTTTTCGTGTTGTTGCGTTTTTTTTTAATAAATAAATTGGCGCTTGATCACGTTCCCGTCTTATGTGGAGTGATGATCTTGTCGAAATATGGTACACACTAACTTAGTAATAGCCTACTCATTCTTCTCTCGAATGTACCCGCGTCAAAATTGAAACACTGGCGCCGGCAACTTGCCCTCTCTGTCTGTCCGCTACAAAGATTGGTTTCTTACGTCTTACGTCTTAATTCCATATTAAAATTGTCATATCTAAAAATTCTCAAAGAAGAACAAGAAAATTCTCAACACTTGTGGTTAATGATTAGCACAGTAGATGTAACGTGAGAACTTATAGTTTTTTGTGCGCTTGTTAACACTTGTCATTTTTTATTACAACAATAGCATAATCTTAGAACGACCCCTTCGTCGTTGTGAACATCTAAGAACATTTATCTGTAGCATTTAGTAGTATTTCATTTTAATTTAATTTATAATACTCATATTTAATTCATGTTTGCGTTCAAGAGAAAAAGAAAGATGATAGATGACACTTCGAAAACAATAGAAGTTAGTTAATTTACTGTTATACGCGGACGAATGCAGAAAAATGCACCATCCAATAATATTATTTCGGTGTAAACGTAATGTTTTAATGTACAATTTAATTTTTTGCCATGACTTCATTACATAAACTACTGTCACGTCTATTTGATTTTGGCAGATCTTAATTTTATTATTTATTTGTACAAATAATTTAATCATCTTGAAATTAGCGAAATTTAACATACAATTCCATATTACCCATATTTTTCTTAGCTACAGGTCGCACTGCTGCGTTTATATAGCGATATATTTTCGTCTGCGAGATCTGCGCGTGCCAAGAATCCCTGGCAGAGGGATGTTCTCGTAATCTCGTAGTTTAAGACAGTCGTCCAGTAGGCCATTATCAAATGGCACTAGCGTATGAAGACTACGTTCGCGTTACCTCGTAGATTATGATAGCCATTCAGTAGGTCATTTTTGGCGGGATACCTCGCAGAAAACTTATTAGGACGGTGCAGGGATCTGCAGAAATGTTTAAATTGTCTTTGTATAACGTAACGTATGTGGCGTACCGAGCTTAACTCGCGCCCCTACCTTACCTTTACCTTATACCTTATACCTTTTTAGCGCCCCCCCCCCCACTCGAAAACCATACAATATTACATATATGTAAAATATACTCGCAAATAAATAAATAAATGAAGTAAAATAAATAAAGTCATAGTGGCGTAGTGCTTGAGAAAACAAGACTAAATTTAAAATATATTTTTCGGAATTGAATTATGCTAAAAATTACCCTCTTAACCAGGCATGTGGCTTGCCTCATGCCTGGTTAAGAGGGTAATCTATCAATCAACTTGATAAATGTAGTAATAAACGGCAATAAATATTGCACATCGACCTTAGGAAATTTTCGTCTTCCTAGAGCGCGTTATTTCTGTCACACACTACCTATGTGATTTTTAGTGCTTTGTGCGATGTGCAGTATTTATGACCGCGTACTGTACATCATAATGTAAACGTTGAATAATCGCGCTATAAAACATTTGAGTAACGGGAAAGCAAATAAAAATATGATACCTAGCCAGATAGGTCGAGAGTTAGGAAAGACGAGCAATTTGGCTCAAGCTTGAAACCTACCTCTTGTTTATTTAACATCCACACACGCACATATATTAAGAATACTCTCAAAGTAGTTTATTTTTTGTTTTTATTGGAGTAAACAAAGAATCGAGTCACACGTCACCATGGCTACCGATTAATATCTGCTACTTTCAATAGAGTTCCGGATGCGGAGACGGCTTCTGCATCTCATTCTTAGACAATATGCAGAAGTATAAATTTAATAATAAATTAAAATTATCACGTTTACAGACTTCTCAATATCTGTCATTGGTTCTATACATATTACTGTTTATCCACAATCCTAACTAAACGTGTAAACCTGACATACTTGTATCGTTTTAATAATTGTGATCATTTATTTAACGTTAAAAATATCATCTATTAATACGTGTTGTGACAATATCACAAGCTAACGCAGCGGCGACCATATTTTTAGCCGGGACAATGACTCCCGTTCTGCTCCGTATAATTAGGTGGACAGTTGAAATATTGCTCGTTAGCACACCGCGTCATCGTGATTTTGTATCAATTCAAACGTAATAATCTCTCGTGTCATTCATCCCAATCGGGCTATCCGGTTTATGTTGTTTCCTATATTTCAATCTTTATAAAAAAATCAATATTTTTATGTTTGTCCTCTATGCGTTTCTAAACTTTTGTAAGGTGTTCTCTGCACGCTCGTGAGGGTCTCTGGCCCAAAAAAATCTATATCTAATAAAAATATTTACTATAAAATACACTTAAAAAAATCGTTTTTAAAGAAACTTTTTGCACAGTTTTGATATTATTTTGACTTTTAATTTTTTTTATACTTTGCGTGAAATTGCAACGCATGCAAATTTTATTATTTAAAGGTATAATCTAGCACAGCAATGAAATTGGCTTACCATATTTATCATTTGATAACAATCTCTCGCTCACATCACTAAAACATCAGGTGGAATTGCGGGAGAGCTTTAGTTTTCCCGTAAAGAAAGAAAATATTTCATATTCATTTTATACATTTGTCAATTACGTATATATGTTATGTATATAAAGGTGTAAGACCTTATGTTTTACTGACCGTACTACTCGCTAGACTAATTAAACTTAGGCGACAAATACATAGTATCTATTTAAAAAAATCTTAGAACATAAACACATCATAGACATTAGCGTCTGTGATATGTATCGAATGAAAACTGTCGAAATAGTTTCTTTATAACGTACAATAAAACCGTCATCTTCGGGGACAACGCGGATTGTGTGCTGCGTCAGTTGGAATGTTTTATTAGATAATTCTCTAAATACAGATTCACAGAATGTATCTCGTTTATTTGACACACATTTGAATATACAGATAACATGGATTCCATGAAACGCCATTTTGATGTCGTCCATTTTTTTCATTACGAAAATATGTCATCGCATATTTATCATACTAATGTCGTAATAATATCAAAGTATTTATGCTTCGACTGAGTTAGCGCAGGATCTCATCTCAAGATATACTTACTAATTAAATTATAACATAATGTATGATGATATACCCACCTGTTTTCGAAGTTCGGATTTTTTGAAATGGCGAACGAGCAAGCGGTTCTCCTGATACAAGGTGACCGCAACCAACAGGCCTACCTTTAATGGACAGAAAAAAGGATAATACCTTTTCCTATACCCTTCTCCTCCCCCGTCAAATCCACTTCCTTTTTCTTTAAGAAAGTGATGGGAAGGGACTAGAATTGAAACTTCTGCACCTTACTCATCAGACGAAACGCAGAAAACTTCTATTTCACGCCTGTTTTCTGTGAGGTCGTGATATTTCGCCGGTCGAGCGGTCAGCCCATTCGTGGAACAGATGTTGTCAACTCTACCACTGTTAGAAGTGTGAAGCTGTGGCTTAGGAATATTCATTGTTCTTAGTCATTAGTAAAAATGAAAGTAATGTAACCCCGATATACAATTATTAAGTTTACTCACTTTTTGTATTTTTAATGTTTTTACCTCAGAACTTTGCCATATATGAACCCATTTAAAATTTCTTTTTTGTAGGAATAAATATGTCAAAGTTTTTGCCCACTCACTTTCCATATGTCAGATGAGAGTCTTAAATAAAAAAAATGTATTATTTTATAAACAATACAAAAACATACATTGTAAAGGAATATTTTTCCCAAATAAAGTGAATTTTCGTTTTTCACACGCACATGGCCATGCGGACGTGGAAATGGAAAATTTCCGATTTTTGTTTTATTTTAGAATTGAATTTGTAGCCTTAATGGTATCGTAAAATTTGGCGCATGCCTCGTAAATTTTACAACTGAAAAATTTAAATTGTATCTGCACATTTGGGTCTTTTTTTGTGCGATTTCATTGATTGTTATTGCTGTGGTATAGTATTGGAAAAAAATTATTTATGAAGAAAATATATCGCAGTTATGTATGTTACGTTCATTTTGAGAAAAGCTTGTATTTTGTTTTATGTTCATTTGATACGGGCGTTAGTGTTATTTATTTTACTGTCTAATTTCTCTAGTCTAATTATGATGTTTCAATAAAAATATTGATACAGGCTTCTCAATTAAAAATTAAGGCCTCTTTCCGCTAGTACAGCTGAGTTGACACAGACGTCTCACCAAAACTCCGACATAAATGTCAATGGACATTAAGAAGACACACAAAAGGTGTGTCTTCGTAAAAATTATTAAAAATACAATAATCACTTGATTTTGCTCAACATTCTGCGTTTGAAATTGACAAAGCCTCGTTATTCTTAATTGTTTCATAAATATGGTTA
>DWLR01003273.1:0-13799 GCA_018246295.1 Papilio alexanor hazarajatica | reverse complement strand
CGCCTATTTGATCCGTTGGGTTGGGCAGCACCTTGTGTTGTCACATCGAAAATATTCATTCAAAAGCTGTGGCTTTCTGGATTAAACTGGGATGATAACCTCACACCAGAGCTATTGAAAGAGTGGGAAACTTACCAGACAAACTTACTTAGCATAAGTAAGTTTTGTATTCCAAGATGGGTGCAAGTGTCTGCTGAAGACATGTCTACGGAGCTTCACAGATTTTGCGACGCTTCACTAGCCGCTTACTCAGCCGTCGTGTATCTTCGAGTTGTTGATAAACATAACATCATTAAAATAAGCCTCATTACGTCCCGAACAAGGGTCGCTCTGGTGAAACAGCAATCTCTCCCGAGACTAGAGCTTATGGGTGCCGTATTACTTTCAGATTTAACGTGGGAAGTGGTAAAGGTCATGAACATTCCAAAATCTAAGGTTCATTTGTGGACGGATTCAAGTGTGGTTTTGGCGTAGCTTAGCAGCCATCCTAGTCGTTGGACTACATTTGTGGGTAATAGAATTTCGACGATTTTATCCAATTTCGACAGTACTCATTGGGCGCATGTCCAGTCTGCACAAAACCCTGCAGATATAGCGTCAAGAGGAATAAATCCTCAAGAGTTATCAGATAGTTCTTTGTGATCGAATATAAAAGATTAAAGTCGATCGCTACAAGCTTGGAAGACCGATCTGTTAAGCGATCTACATCTAGTTTGTTTTACCTGTTGCGCAGTAAGTTTTTTTTACGTTTTATTTACGTTGTCTATTTTGCATATTGTTTGTTTGTTTTAATTATAGTGTGTATTTTGTTTTGTTCAACATTTTTGTTTAAAGTTAGGCCTTACCACACGGTGGGCGGTAATTGTGTAAAGGACATAACGTCAGTATAAAGCATACTGGATTAGATAGTCTGTCGACCTGACTTATTGAAACGTCCAATTATCAAGCATGTTATGTTACCGTATGTATTAATTTTTTTGTTATTTGTAACGAAGATTCATGTTATGCTAGTGTGGAAAAGAGTTATTTTTTTTGTTCAGGGGTTATAGTATGATATTCACCTCATCTCATGGTGGGCGGGACAACACTGCATGTTTTGAAGAACATTTAACAATGTTTTTGGTGGGCGGTATGGTTAATGAAATAAACGTATTCGAACTCTTTGGTAGGCGAAGAGTATGAATACTACCAAAGAGGTCGAACTGGCAACCAAGAAAAATAACAAAAAAGAAAACATTTAAAATTAGTAAAAAAAACAATTGAGTAGCAATGTAATAATAAGACGCAATTTGGAACTCATACAGAAATGTAGTATATTAGAGAAAATAATAAACATAAAAAGTCTAAACCTTGTTTTATGAATACATCACCTTACTTGGAGAAATTTTCAGTATGGATGGATGAAAACTGTTGCCATGTTTTTATATCTTATCGAATAATAGTATACGAGTACAGATGTACTAAAATCAAATCAAATATATTAATAAAAGCATTAAATTTTAATTTGTCTTATTACTAAACAATATACGGAGGCAAATGGTTAGCAAGGTTTTTGTCTTCTTTTTATGATATCTTATTTAAACGCCGAAAAATCTATAAAAACAACAATCAAGTTGTTCTCATCTTAGATTGAAGTTTATACACTCGAAAGATTAACTCAATACAATCTTTACCTCGCAGTTTGCTGTCTTTGAACTGAAACTCGTATTTTCTCATAAAGGAGGAGAAAATACCATCATAACTTACGGTTACTCGCCTCCCCGGAGTGTAGTAAAGATGCTCTTAACACTAGTCTTTATTTACTTCTAAGTAAAGAGCATTTGCTTTAGATGCCGACACACAAGTTACGAAAAGTTGGACATTGATTTATGCTTACAAATAAATGAAATTGGGAACAAATATCGCAATTTATTATATATTTAATTGACACTTGGTACTTTTACACAGTTATATTTACTGCACTCATGATAACAAATGGGGCAGGGGACTTGGGTGTTTGATGTCCCGAAGTCAAAGTTGCTGGCGAAATATCTTTATTTTTAATTATTATTTTTGTTCCAATCTATGCAGAATGAGCTTACAGTATCTTGAAATCTTTTAGTTGTCTTTTATTATAGTTGTGTTTCTTTTTTTAGTTGTATTTTATCAATCACGGAATTCCGAGCAAGTGGTAGCACCCAGCCATCTTTTCTATTGATGTAGTAGGATTTTTTTTAAATTTGAATAGTCTCATTTTATATTTGGTAGAAAACGGTTTTTTTTTCAGGAGGATTTCGAGTACCAGATCTGATCAAACAGTATATAGATACAGCTGGAGAGTATGTAAAGAGGCTGTGTAAAGAAAACGCTTGCAACGTTGGGAATTAAGATCTTTTTTTATGACAGACAAACTACCAAGCGATAATTTAAGAGAACGCTGCCTATAGGCATCTGCGTCAACAAGCATTTGCGAATTAGGACGCGTTGCCTACCTTTAGTGGACAGAGGAGGGCATAGACAAAATGATATTTCTTTCTCCTGTGAACCCCTTCCCCGTCAAATTCTCTTTCCCTTCCCACCATTAATTATGTTAATTAAATGGGATAAAATCTATATAATTAAACTTCAATGGCTTATATTCGCGTAAATAGAAGAAATCAATATTTATCTATTATTAGTTGTAAGTAAAATAAGCCATTTGTTCCATTTATTTAAAAAAAGAAATAAAATGTTGTCAGCAAAGTGGATCCTAATGAAGCAAAGGCACTTTAGGTAAACAAGACAGTCTTCTTGCTCTTGTTTACATGATTCACCGGTTCGTTAGCTTTGTTTCAAATCCAATAGCCCGCGAGCGATTCAATTACCGACTATAATTATTCCTTAATGCATTTGTTTTATAGACATTGATATCCTAGTTACCTATATATAAAAACGAATAAAACAAAAAAAAAAACTGGAAATAGGTATTAACTAATAACGTTTAACACATTACACTCCAGTCTAAACTGGCAAGAATAATATAGTTTTGATTTGTCGATACATTGATGGATTAATGAAGTACACAAAGTTTCATTTAATATTTGTAACATTAAAGATGCCTGGTGTGAATCGACATTTAAAATTATAGATACTTTATTACTTCACGAAAGGTTCTTAAATAAAAATAGAAGTGTAAAGTCTGCTAACTTTCCGCTTAACTTGTCTGTGGTGTTTTCTTTATGTTTTAAAGCTTCCTTGTCCTTTTTGTTTCGTCCGGAACGCTTTAGGGTTTGAACTGACGTCTTACACTTTACCGCAAACTTTCCTACCTCTGATGCTAAATGTTTGCTTGTTGTTTAATTTTAAAATTTGTTATTTTCTCTTGCGATTTTTTTGTTAATTTTTATAATGATTGCTGTGTATAGGATTAGTGATTAAAACGACATTAATCTATATCTATACGACATTAATCTATATCTATCGAAATTTGGTAAAACGATAGATTTGATCTTAGGAAAGGAAATATGCTACATTATATTGCGAAAAAAATGTTTGAAGGGGTAAGGGGGGTTTCGTAAAACTTACGTCACCAATCATCATTTAACTTTGTACATATATTCTTTAAGGTACTGGGAAAGATATAGGACAGTATTTATTACAAAAAAAAAATAACGAAGGGTAAAAAAATCATTATATTATAAATGCAAATGTTTGGATGGACACTTGTCACCAGGTAACTCCACATCAGCTGAACAGATCTGGACGAAATTTGGCATACTGATTATGGTCTGGAACATCACTTAGGCTTTTATCCTGGAAAAGTCTACGGTTTCCGCGGAACGTTTTTCACGCAGATATATGTATATGTTTACATATAGATACATCAATATTGAATTCCAAGCGGATGAAGTCGCGAGCAGCAGCTAGTATTACAATAAGAAGCCAATGACGGTACCTATCACATGACAAGATTAGGTATGGTAATTGCGACGATGTAATGCGTATTATCTTTGAATTGATTGACATAACCTATGAACAGGCTTAGCTAAATATAAGAAGCGTATGTTAATCGAGGATAATTGTGAATTATAAGCGTATAATTCACAATAATCCTTGATTATATATATTTCTTAAAACATTTTGTGGACTGCCTTATCTTCCTCTATCTTCATCAAAATTAATGATAAGAATTTCATTTTAAAGCTTATGTTGACAGCACTTAAACGTTGTCAATAATTTTAATCGTTTTAAGACGTACATTATATTGTTATTGGCGGTAATTTCGAATTTCATGGATCTAGTCCAGGCTGACTAGTGCTTCTGTAGAATACTTTATCATACACGTATGATAAGTAAAGCTTACAATTCTTTTTACACAGTATGATGTGTATTGAACTTACGTAGAGGGCTGCCGATCGCGTCGTGTTCAGCAAAATCTTTGTAAATGATTTGGTTAGTGATACTTTTTGCAAAAATTTGTTACGACGATGTGTAAACTAGGAAATGTATAATAAGTTTGGCACGAGATATTCCCGCATAGCTCGTTAGTGCAGTAAGCGGTCCGCGACGCGCCGCCCCTCATTCTATTATGCTAACGGACAAGCGTTGTAAAATTTTGAGCACGTCAGTCGCGGTAACACGTTGCATATTTAAAATACAAGCATAATGTTAAATTTTTGGGACATTCATTAAATACTAGCATACACTTCAATATTTTTAACGCGATCACAAAAAAGAAGTTGTGTGGAAAGTGGACAATCTTATAACTGAATACTGTTTCAGGTACAATATCTTAGTAATGTTGGTTTTAGATATCTCGATTAATTATATATTAATAATAAGTATTATATGTCCAATAATTAAATTAACAGTATAAAAGTAGAAACCAAGATGGTCGCGCTTAAAAAACAAATGAATATTATTGGTGAATTTTTAAACTTTCAGAATTTGAGCGTATGATAATTTTGATTCTTCCACTACTATAGTCGTCGGAATATACTGCCTCAGAAATATTTTATAGCTTTGAGGTTGTACGTTAGTGAATTTATATTGTATAAGTATGTTTGTGCTGTCGTAGTGTAGACCTAAGCTTGAATTTTTACGATACCCTCAAACCACAATCGCTTGCGAAAACATCGTCTCAAACAATTCCTTTGTTTGTTTTATTCAAATGCATTCAAATATTCGGAGAGTCAAGACACAGTTCAATTTTGTATGGTAGAAAAACTATTGAGATGAATTTTATAAATAGAAATTTATCATTGCTGGACACCTCGCGTATTTCTTGAGTGAAAGAACACAAGACCCTCCTACACATTTAACGTGTCGTTAAATATAATTACACTGCATAAGTACACAGGAAGAGATTTCTATAAATCATATAAGTCAATTCATCATGTAAGTTAAATAAGTCATTTTATATAAAAAAAGTAGGTGCGTAGAACCCTATACATGCGGTGGAAGTTATACTATTTTTCTATCTATATTCAGTATTTTATCAATGCAAATAAGACTACACGTCAAAAATTTCACTCCTGTCTATTTTTTTCTAATTCGCCTAGAAAAGTGTATTGCTTTGTCAACACAAAAAATCGTATGAAGTTGTTATTGATATTGTGTTACTAAAGTTAAAAAAATCTCTCAGAAAATGATTTACTTAAGAATACAAAGAATGCAATCCTTTATTTTGTAGAAATTAATATTTTGTATTTTATGATTAAACTACTAATGGCACTCAAATTACTATTGAAACTACTATTGATGAAAAAAAGACAATTATTTACTCTACAGGTTTAAAATTTAAAACAATGTACAACACAAATAAACGTTTACATAGTATTGTGCAGGGTGCCTCTTCAATCTGAATTGTAGCCTCGCGCTGTATTTCATTTTGGAAGCGACCCTCAAGGGTTCAATAGAACGAATATAAATGAATCTTATATTTATAACACTTTCGTTTTCTCAATTCTCTGTTCTTGTGAAAGTTGAAGCCTAACAAATCACACCGGTTTGATTCGTAAACAAAAGGACGTTTATTTTAGTTTATAAGATTTAAATAAAAAAAAAATCTTAATCCTATTACAAGGAGGGATGTTTTTATTTTGTCATCGTTATGTTATTTCGCATATCTTATGTACTTCATTTGGTTTCATTTCATACATGAAAAGTGCAATATTGTTATTTTTTTCAAAATTGAATCGAATAGATAAAGTTAAGTGATTTACATTTTGCCAGTGTTTAAATTTATCTTACTTCCTACCTTTCAACATTAGTATAAATAAACAAATTACAGTAATATAATAAAAAAAAAATTCGTTTGATTTTAGCTAGACTTATACAGATGTAAATCAAAAATGTTTTAAATAAATTTAAACACACACTGAATTGCTACAGATAATAAATACAGTTTCACGTGAATTGAAAAAAAAAAAACTTAATACACAAATACGACGTCTCTGTACTTTAATCATGGAACGTGAGAACTAGCATTTGTTAAATGCAATGTAGTAAATAGAGAGCCCTCCTTCATACCTTGCTGAACATCCAAATAAAAAAACTCTTTAGGATTGTAACTTACCCTAGACTACGAGCGGAACAACGGCTGAATTATAGTAGTAGAAATATTTTAATAGTAGTAGAAATAAAAGTTTTTGATTTGGGACCTGTAGATTTTCTATTTTGTTTTCTTGTTTGTTATTTTAGACTCTCGTAATTTTTTTACACCGACATGTATCTAAGAGTTGTCTATTAATTCTAAAATTATTATTATGTAATATAATTATATACATATTCTGTAATAAAATATACAATGACCTCTTCTGGCGATATTCCATCTTTAAAACGACAGTCATTTGGTTCGCCTTGAAACGATGACGCAGAAACAATAACCATTAGGCAGCCATTTTTAAACATGTTTTTATGAAAAATGATTGGTCATTGTTGTAACGATAGAGTTAACAGAAATAATGATTTCGTCTGATTATCAGGTCATAAAACTTTGTGAGGGGAAAATAAATATAGCGGTGATAATAATAGTCAGGGGTAGTTCAGGTAAGCGACAGATTTTTATATTTTATCATAGGAGGCAGTTTATTTGTAAGTGGAATACGGCCAGAAGACGCCACTGTATATATGCATATCAGTGACGCAGATGGATAGACAGGGATCACGCATGTCCATTGGCACGATCCTGGTTCGCTTGGCTACAAGCTGGTAGGTTAGGGGTACCCTTTCATCACATTTATTTAATAATGTCATTGAGTTTCATTGAGAAATTAATACACATAATATTTTGTTACAAATCTTAGTCTTACACAAAGAAAAAAAAAACATTTAGAAATTCACTTGTAGTAATAATTGAAATATTTGAATAAAGATATATTTTTCGTAGCCATCTGCTTTAGACAGTCGGGACACATCTCGTCCCTAACGATTTAAATAATACGTGACACTTTTCCAAATGTACTTATTGACACCGGCCAATAGAGTTATCATTTTTCCGAAAGAAATTGTTTTATCAGAAGCCTTATCGGAGAACAATTGTATAATAAAAAGAAAGAAGTGTTTCTGTACATTGAAAATGCTTCTAAATAACGCTACATTGTAATATTTATATTGCGTTAGACTTTTTATTGACATATACTTATAGGTCACGTGATCTAACACGATTTTGACACCTAAACAATGACCTAACCCGGTTCGGAATAACCTTCTAGTTATTACCTGACTGGTAACTAGATAACATGCTGACTTACTACATAGTTTAAAAGTTTTTTAAAATGTAAACTAAATTAATAAATAGAATTTCGATTGAATTTTGATTATCGATATTTGAAGGTGCGCCAGATCGCACTTCATTTATATATATATATAAAATTATGTATCACACAGTACTAACTGGCAATACTATGAGCAAAAGAATTAGTGTAAAATCGATCAAATTTCAATTTATATCGATATTTTAAAGTGCGCCAGATCGCACTTTGTCTACACACAATAAATAAGTGTGTAGAGTCTGTGTGTAATTTCAGTTTTTTGTTATAAGTAATCATTCTATGCCTAATCAATATCAAATCTACCATGTTTTTTTTTATTTTTTGTCTATTTACCTGTCTCTGTCTGTCTGTGCGTCACGATTTAACTTTAGGACGGTTGCATCGATCTTAATGAAATTTGGTACATAGCACACGACTGCTCACAAGATAGATTATATTAAAATCTGTTTGGCTGTCTGTATGTTCCGTTATAACTTAAGAAAGGCTTGACCGATCTTAATAAAAATTTGTATGTAGCAACAACACGCAATTACACAAATGATGACATATTAAATTTCTTTTTGACTGTTTGTATATCCTGTCAATGAGATTTGGTTACTTAATGATGAGTGATTGCGCAAATGTTAGGCCATATAAAATATCGTTTAGCCTAATGATAACCAAAAAGATACAATTTAACATTATTATTTTGCAGTTTCCGGATAGCGATCTTTTGAACTTTTTTATATATATAATTATATATAATGTAACATTCACTAACACCATAAGTATTCTTTGAAAAGTTAATTGTAGGTTCCAAGAATTGATCACAAGTGGTTGTAGTATAATCTTTTAATTTTTGTAACAAAAATTAAACCGAATTCTAATTTATATAATTTCATTTATAAGTCATTTATAGCCACGGTACGTCTCATTACAGATCCATTAAAATCAAACAGGACTTGTCTTAAATCTACCAATATGTCAATTTTCGGTATACTCGTATCTTCGGAACCCACGGTTCAATAATATTTAAAATTAATTGGAACCGAGTTGCAAATGTCTAATTTTCAACAAAAATAAATGAAAATGCGACCGAATTGGGCACATTCTCCTTTTTTTTTAATTGGTTAAAAATCTATTTATTCTTAATTGTTGCAAAATTAAAACTTTTAAAATAAACTTTAAAAATTTACGTTTATTTAATAAATTTTATATCTTCGAAAATACCTAGAATTATTGCAAATTTTTTACTGGAAACAATAAAAGACGTAAATTATTCCGAAGTGGAGCGCCATGCTTTCATTAAAAGTGAATTTTAATGATGCATGGTGTTGTGCAAATCTTACGTTGCATTTTTGTATAAACGTCCTTTGTCTCCGATGACTTACTTAAAAATGTTTTAGTACTGGCGACTGAGAGAAATAAAAACTCTGATGGTAAAACATTAAAACTGCGCTAACGAGGCGTCACCGGAAATTGAATGCAAGTTTGCATTTTACAATTTATATTTTCTAGTATTATAATTATCCTTGAGTAGGATACAAGCGTATTTAAATTTTGACGTGCTTTGTACGTGCCAAATCTATTATTAAACTATTACTGATAAAAGAACGAGTGTAATAATAATTAAATTGAGCTGATGTCTCAAAACATCACGAAATTCATCTTAAAATTTTACATAACACATAACTACTTTTACCATCATCATCATCGGCTAAATGACAAACGTAGTCCTACTTTAAATACCACATCAAAGATCGGTTCAGCAAAGATTATGTCAGTGGACAAAGAATGTGACGTATTTTATGTACTTAAAAGATACTCCGCATTTATGTCACTTTGTTTTTTGATGAAAGAACATTCAGTTGTAAAAGAGTTTTTATTTTGACACTAAAATATTACAAATAATCAATATTATGAGATATGTATTCTGTGCTCTTAATTAAGAAGACACTTTTACTTAAGAAGTATTATTTTGTAGAGTAATTTCATTTTGAACAGATTATCTTATGGCATAAGTATGTTCGCTTCATGAACAAAACGAGTAGAGCACACAGTTTACATTGCTGTTATTACTTTAAACTAGTTTTTGGTTATATTACACGACGTGATATTATTTTCTACATTTAGGTTAAAATATGCAACCATAATAACTATCTTCCACAGACCGTACACACAATGAAGTACTCATTTATAAAAGAAGGAGCTATTTACTATACGTAGTTAATATTATATTATTAATCTGTAATAAAATATAAGTCTATAGTGTCTGTGTGTCTGTTTGTAATTTCAGTTTTTTTTTTTCTAAAATATTGTGATATAAACGTATATCATTTTTATGCCTCACCGACATCAAATTTACCATATTTTTAATTTTCTCTGTCTATGCGTTTCGATGTAGCTTGAAAACAGCTTGACCGATCTTGATGAAGATTTGAAAAATTTGAATATGCGTGATTGCGCAAATCACAGGCCTTATAAAATATTGGTTAGCCTCCTAATGATACCAAAAAAGAGGTTTTAAAAAGATTATTTTGTATAGCGTATAACGATTGCGAAGCCGACATTTTACGGAAACCCAACATAAATAAATATAAATGTAATGCAATGAGCACTGCAAATGGGATTAAATATTTTTACACTTATGATTAGCAGTTTTTGGCCTTTATTTCCCAATAACGAATTGTTTATTGTTAGTCCGAATGTGATAAATTTTCTCGAAGAATTTTGTGCGTCGCAAAAATGTTGTTATTAGGCATTAATTTCGTCCCATAGGTATTAAATATTATTTAGGTGTTTTTGTGCTTCCTTTAAAGTAAACGATCTCGTAGTTTTCGGTCAGTGAAACTGTAGCTGCTACGTTAAGTTTGATACACAAAAATTCAAAATGTACTTTTAAAGTTTAAAATTTTTACGAATTTATGAATGACAATATTTACTCCCTTACTCCTTGCTAAATTTGAAATCCAATTGGCATCATGAAAAATAAAGATCGATTCATTTTTGTCTAAATAACGGCTCAAAGGGGCGGGAAC
Organism: Papilio alexanor hazarajatica; assembly: GCA_018246295.1. Taxonomy (NCBI): domain Eukaryota; kingdom Metazoa; phylum Arthropoda; class Insecta; order Lepidoptera; family Papilionidae; genus Papilio; species Papilio alexanor. The sequence goes on along the minus strand of DWLR01003273.1, from coordinate 3,049 downwards.
TTACTGCTAAAACCAGTTGTTATTGTAAATTATGGTATGCTTTTGGTTATGTTGGGATAGGTTGGTGGAAAAAACTTGAAGACTTTATTTAATACGTTCCAAAAAACAGATTTTTGTCAACAACTCACCGTTGTTACATAATGTGTTGTCATTTTGAAATTAGCATCATAATGGCTCTCTCATTTAAGTCTTCATGATTGATTCGTATCTATACATATAGTCAAATTGTAACTGATCGGTGTCTGTAGATGGAAAATAAATTAGCAAACCTATTAGTGGGGGTATTTACCAATGCTATAGAACTCAAAACAACGATTTTATAAATTTTTGTCTGTTTATCTGTTACATTGTCCGCGCTAATCTCAGAAACGGCTTAACCGATTTGGATGCAATTTTCACCAATGTGTAACCAAAGTTATATGAATTTAAAGTGTCACGTTAAACATTTCTTCAGAAAAAAATGCTATTAAATGACGATTTAGTTGATGGGGATGAAACTTTACTATAACTGATATTCTATAAAATGATGGTTCAAAGATAACACAAAGTTAAAAAGATACATTTTTAAGTTGCCAATGTAACTTGACCTTCGATCCATATTGTCTAATAGGCTGATCATGGTTCTGGCAACAGCTAGTTACAACTAAATTATTATCAGCTGAACCTTTTTCGCTGTTAGTTCTGGTTTATCGTTTGGGCTGCTTCTTTCCAACGCCGTGACCAACGTCTTCGCAAATGGAACGATTCATCATGTTTCCTTTCCATTTATTATCAGGCATCCAAACATCAGGTTCCTTTTTGAATATATTTTTGTGCAAATGGCTTAAAAACTGTTCTACGATCGATATTTAGCTTCCGGACCAAACTACGAATGCTAATATGCCGATCAACTGAATCAACGAAATCAAAATTGGACGTAATTAGCTGTTAGAGTATCGGGGCCATAAGCACAATCTCAATTTCAACGAACTACCTTGAATTTTTGCCTCTATTAAAGGATAGTTATAAAATGTCCGAGTTTTCGCATTGTTGACTTCTATTTTAAACATCCATAAATTCGCAAAGGAATGGACCAATCAAGATGTGTTGAAAAAGTTTTCATTTTTGTGAAAATACTCAAATACATAAATCTGAAATTGTTGGATTAATAGATCTTACCAAATACTTACTAATTACAAGATATCGATCACATCTTTTGATCAAAAATATTTTAAATAATCAATCATCAAAAATAAGGAATTTCCATTTCCCGAACCTTATGACTCGTAAATTGACGTTAATAGCTCTAGATTATGAATGTCACCGAAGCGTGGCGATTTTGTAACTATGAAAGGATGTAAATAATTATCATTATTAATGGCAGAAACAAATGCAAAAATATTTAAAATACTAAAAACAAAGTTTCTTTGTAGTTTAGCTTGCATTGAAAAATTGAAAACTCAGTAATTATGATTACATTTTGCAGCGAGAATTATAACAATAGTGAAACGTTTTAATGAAAACGTCAGGCTTTTAGTGAAAGTGAGGCTTGATGGCGCGAGTCCTGCGACGACAACGCGACACCACTTCCTGCTTCAGCGTACAAAAATTATTTCGCGGTTGTAATTACAGTTTTGTGTTTAATGCATAATATTAAATTAAATTATAATTCAAAATTTTCATTTATATATGAAAAAGCAATTGCGTTATGTAGTAGACGGAGAACTCAATAAAAAACAAACGAATATTTTTTGTCCAATTTATGTAAGTTTCTGAATGTAAAATTATATACATGATGTATTTAATTTAAAATTACTTCTGAAGTATTTTAAAAGTAGCGCTTAATGGCGCACACCAACTTAGCGTGCGTCTTATTCGGGACACCTTGTTTAAATATGCAGGACGCCGCACCGTTAATGTACTCGAAACACTGGGATATACGAGCGTTAGCATAATGCGAGCGGCGCCGCGGGCGATGCATTAAGCTGCGCTAATGAGGTGCAACGCGAAATCTTCTCAGACCTATCCAATAACGCCTGTTGCGTGAGTATTATTATTATTTATTACTTTACTATTCTAACAAAGCTACAACACAACAAACAATCGTTTGTGCTAGAATAAGGGAAGCGACAATCGAATCGAAGCGAAGCCGAATGGCGGGCGATAAATATACGATATGGCACGAAATAACTTTGTGACTTAACGGACGGTGGCTGATGAACATAATTTTAATTTGTTTTACTCATAAAATGTAACTAGTTTTATTATTTAACATCAAATATAACCAAGGAGTCACCTCGACACTTGTATTTTCAATGGGAAATGTATATATTTTTTATAAAAACTAACAAAGTTATGAAAATATTTAAAAGTGTATTTGCTAATTATCAAATATGCAACCCAACAACCGTAGACATAATGTGTTGGCGTTTGCTTCATTTACACTTTAAGTTACATTAAGCACGATGTTTGCGTTAAAGCAAAGCCATTTCTTAAAGTTTAGGAGGCGTTATAAATGGCCCCATTTGTGGAACGAGTGGTGAGAGTTGGACAGTTTTTGCGACCTATGGAAGCATTACAAGTTCCCTTGTTATACGTGTCTCAAACTCATTTTTATTTTGCTATTCGTATTTCATTTCGAAGTTATATTGTTTTCTTTTAAGATTCATCCGACGATCAAAGATGTGTGCAATATTTAAAGCACCAATAGCCTAATGATTTGGGGTACGGAATTCAGATTACCGATCAATGAGGTCGTGGGTTCGTATCCCGCCCTACATTTGACTATAATCACTTCCCATGTCCTAGCACAAGCGTTTAAGTTTAGTTGAAATGGTAAAAAAAGAAGAAAAAAATACACCAGTTATGAAAGGTATGACAGAGAATATGAAATTGATAAATATTACGTATTAAATATTATAATGACATAAATATGTATGTATTAGGTTGGCAACTAATAAACCCGCCACTTTTTTCGATCGATTGCTAGAACTATGTAGAAGCTTCTAGAGCATTTCACCACAGTATATAAATAGAGCGTGAATCAATCACTCGATCATTGCGCAACTGA